>JAAGAY010147506.1:0-12519 GCA_011801015.1 Ardeotis arabs
TTTCAGCATATTTTCTGTGACCTTTCATTGCAAAACCTTAAGTTTTTTTTTTTTTTTTTTTTGACTCTCCCCCAAAACCTCCCAGCATAGAACATTTTTTCCCATGTCCTTCACAAATAAGTGAAAATACATTATAGAACTAGATATACGCTGAGGCTGTTTCCACGCTACATCAATGGCAACCGGTCATCCAACAAGCCAAATGCAAGGAAAACCCTTCCTTGGGCCAGCCAACGATGTCAATAGCTCTCCTCTATCCAGTCCCAGCTCTCGGGTAAAGCCTCAGGACTTTATATTCTTGAAATTCATACTTTATTATCATTTGGTTAGAACTGGGCAGCAGGATGGAAGTTACTTTGAGAGTGCAAGTCAGCGTGGCCACACAGATGCTGCTGAGAGGTATAGAAAATTGGAAGTTGGTCACTTCAGGTACATTCACACACCACTAAATGATCACAATACTGTCTACAGGGCAGCTAGTATTTACTTTAGAAGCAAAGTTAGGGACAGAATTACCTTGAAATTTGTTTTCTGAAGATTAAATTTACCCCTCTGCCCCCCAAATAAACCTGTCCTTCCATATCTTAAAGAAAATTAAAGAGTGCATTAATCTTTATTGGATTCATTCCCTATAGAAGCTACAATTGGGTGGGTCCCCCTTCTCCTGCCACACACCATCACCAGGCAAAATTTGATTGCAAACAGACTCTTCACTGTGTAAATACACACATTTAATTTACTTACACGGGCAGATTTAGGACAGGAAAGAACAAATGTTACTACTTGAAAATGGGGAGTTTTTTGAAAAGAGTGCATTAATGAGTGTCCCAGAGATGCTGGGGTAGATTTTATGTATAGCGGGACAGGCTGCATAAAAGTGTTTTTTTCTGGAATTTGTAACTATGCAATGGGTTGAAAAACAAAATAAAATAAAATAAAATAAAAATTAAAATAAAATAAAATAACATAAAATAACCTGCACATTGTAGAATAGCAGATGCATGAGCTGGAACATATTCACCAGAGCAGCCTTCTCGTAGGAAGGTGCAAAAGAAAAAACACTACCAGAGAAAAAGAGACCTTTATAGAGTTTGTTCTATTAATTTAAAAAAAAAAAAAAAGTCTTAATTTCTTCAACACATCATCCTCATCCTTCCATTATCTAAACATTCTCTCAATGGAAAATGTAGTAAATAATTTTCAACAGTAATTAAGAGGACAAAATCACTCTCCTCAGAATGACCACTGCATTGGTGCAATGGTCAACAAATCCACCTTGCAGCCGGGAACGCACGTTCTGTCAAAATAAGCTTCTCAGAAGCTCTTCTTATCCATTGAACTACTTGAAAAAACAACAAAAAACCAAACCCGTTACACAAACTTACAAACCCCTGCCTACACGCTTCTTAAAAATCATTTTTTTAAATACTTAACACATGCTAACTCGATTACAATTTGTACCAGCAAAATAAATAGCACACAAGTAATTTTGTAGGCTGAGATTATACTTTTGCATTTCAAGTAGGTACACAGTTGTGCACATAACACTGCCTAAGCATGTCACAAACCAGCATGAATTTCCCATCTGTGAAGTATTCTTATTCCGTAGGCTAAAATGTGAGACAAAGAAAGAGACGGTGACCTAGAGAATCTCTGGGAACTTATTCGTTCACTCGTTATATCTGCAGTCCTAATCCAACTGGTTGCGGTGTCTGTGGTTCTGCTGGCCTTAAATAATTTGTGATGGGCTGAAGCAGTATTGAGCACAAACTTAAACCATCCAAAATTTGCACTCTACAAGCATATTTAGGGTCAAAAATCCTAAAATTTGCTTTATGCTAAAACCCTTAAATCCATTCTAAATGCTGAATGCTTTTACCAGCACTCGCCTTCTCTGTTAGCATGTTTTGGATTTATATGGTATTTTATGTACTTATAAAACGCATTATAAAACGCATTTAACCACAAACAATTTCAAGACTCCTCATCTCCAAAAACTGGCACATAAGTTTCTTCTGTGTCTTAGATTAAAATAGAAAGTAATAATACAATATACAAATGAGTCTCATAACAGATATTAATTTATGGATTTGTATCTGTACACCCAATTATTCACAACATAATACAGAGGCTTAAACAAACAAAAGCAGATGGCTTCGGTCCACTGGGCCTCAACTATTCATTTATTTGAAGAGGTCCTGAAACAGGCCTCGAACAGTCTCTGGAAAATTCCTGAAAACTTACTAATACAAATAAGAAGCTAGTTTACATTCTGATCTCCAACACAAACATCTCTGAATGCTATTAGCATTCAACCATATCCCATGTAATCTAATTTAATGTAAAAGATGCTGCAGAGGCTTCATGCACTCTGTTGACCTAAAAGGCACTATTAAAAAATTAAAAACAACTTCACAGAACCAGAGATACAAGCATGCGGAAACTCTAGTTGAAATCTTGCATTAGTAAATTTTTAATAGTCGTAGAATTGCTTGGATTGGTGGCCTTAATGCGTGGAAGCTTATAAAGAAGATGAAGCTGGTGAGCCCAGAATTAGACTAGGTGATCTCCAGAGGTGACTTGCCACCACAACAATTCTGTGATTCTACTGGGTTTCTTCAAAAGTACCATAAGGAAGGACCTACCCCCTTCCAGAAAGTACAGGAAATAAAAATCATTAGTAGCATTGCCACAGTACAAATTTATTTTGCATAAGATCAAGTATTATGGTAAACAAACAAGATATAAGATACCTAAAGGAAAATACCCTGTGGAGACACTATGTCTTGAGGTTTTAGATTTCATCCTGACACCACGCTCCCCGCTATTTCCTTTTGGGGGAATATTGTGCCTTTTCCCCGGCAGCTCGCACGAAGGCCTACCGCCTGGTGCTTGCTCCCTGCAAGGGCCGCAAGCCTGGCTGAAGCGCAGGCTCCCTGGTGAAACCCAGGACCTGTGGGGCTGCCCCAGCCAAGCGGCAGACTTTTCCTTCAATAGCTTTAGTGGTGGCAAAACTGTCATCTTCTGAACTGCAGCATGAAACTGGTCTCTGCCTAGAGACCGCTGAGCCACCCTGTTGAGAAAGGCTTTGGCTCTTTGAGTAGCAGCAGTACTGCAAATCTTCAGCTGCACTTGGGAACATCTATTTCTGATAGAAGCAGTGGAATGAAGAGGCATCTCAGATCATAAACTCCAGACTCCTTTGTTGTCATGGTAACTGCATCACATAATGTGTTTCTTAACACGTAGCCAAGCTCCATCTTGGAACTTCTTAGATTTCTTGTCCCTGTTATTCCCTACTAGGCCTCAAAACCTTTTCAGGACCTTTTTTTTCCCCTCTAATTTCTATCCTAGGTGTGCCTAGTTTATACTAATCCTTTTTTTCTATGTTCCCCCTACTCTCCATGTATTCTACAAAAAGATCAGGTGGGAGTAACATCCTGTCTTGCCTAAACAAGCATTTTAATGATCTATTATGACAAAGAGTCTAAAACCTGAATGTTGCACAACAGCTGCCCAGCACTTCAAAGCTAGTTTTTTTTTTTTCTTTAATGTGTCTAAATTCAGTCAAACCAGCTTATAAAGATGGTCCTGTATTCACCTAACCTACACTGCACCTATGTCAGTGTTTGACCTCTCTCTTGAGAAACACACAACTCATTTTTTTCTAATAACCTGCTAGATGCAATAGGGAATGCCTGCACTACCCCCTTCCTCACAGTCGTTGACCTGGAGTACAGATATTTTTTAGTATCTGAGAGAGTTCCTTACACACAGCCAGTGGAAAATGTTTGGGACTTTAAGTTGAGCAGCAAAATACTTGATCCTAATGCTGGTTAAAAACTGGAAAAGCCCCAACCATTTTACACAAGGGTCAAGTTGTGAATTTTGCTCATGTGACCATGTACATATATGCAAAAAATCACAGCATAAAAAGAAAACACAACTGGATATTTTAATGGAACTTCCCTTATCCAGAGAAAACAAGCAATGGAATAATATATCAAAACGGGATCTCAATAATGTCTTATTTTGTCCCATTAAAAACATTGCCAAGTAACACACACAACAGTGTTGTTTCTGTACAGAACTCAATGGTTAAGTTCAGGGTGAAACTCGAAAGCATACACGATAAGAAAAGCAGCAGAGTTGAAGGTTGCTCTTAATCTCTTACCCATGCCATGGTTTAAAAGGTGGAACCATGTTAAACTATAGCATTTTAACCTAAAATTCCGTATTTTGCCTACTCATATCTAATCTGAAAGCTGCTGAAAGTAACTACTGGCCTCATGAGACTACCTTATACAGAACATTTAAACACCACTCAATTACTTGGACCCATTCCTATTAAAAATAATTGTCTCCATTAATCAGTACCTGTTACTATTTTGAATCAATTGGTTTAAGTCACATTTCTTAGGAGAGGTTCAATTAACTTTATTGCAGTTGATTGAATTGCAGTGTACCGCAATCAATTAAATTACACTTAGGGTGAATTGTCCAATGGCTTTCAGGTGCAAGAGGTGGCAGTTTTTCATGTCGTAACTTCTCTTAGGGAAAAAAAATAATCAAATCAATTGTAGGCATCTATTTTGCTCTCTCATACAGAGACCTGTAAAGGTTTCAATTTCTGAGGAACCTTCAGAATAGTATTACTCCTAATTGGTATATATTGATACAAGGCGGTATGATGTTGTGATCTACACTTGATATTTTAACCTGTTTTGAAGAACATGACTTATGTTCACTGAATGTTTAACGGTCTGGGAATGTCAAAGATGAAGAGAAGATGGGCAGCAGTTGTCTGGACAGGTCTCTGACCAGTTCTCCATTTCTCCATGCTCAGAGTAATTGTTAGATGGGAGGTTTGCCCCTGGGAACAAGCTATGGAGGTCCACAGGTTTGGTCCACAGCTAGGAAGAGAGTCCAGGCACCATTTTAAGATTTCATCTCCTTTGTCTACCAAATCTTTCTCCTCTTCCCTCCCCCTCTCCTGAGAACTCAGGAGCATGCCAGAGCCAAATACATCATCTGGCTGGCTCACAATAATCCTTAGGAGGACGGTGGCCTAATTTAATCACAGAGGTTGGATTTAGCATTCACCTCGCCCCTTGCCCTAGTTTTGTGGGCATTGTATTTATTTGGTACTCCTTTCGTTTTTCAGCATGCACTTATTTTGTTTATCTGAGTTCCATTATTTCCTGGTAGTTCGTCCACTTTGTGACGTTTGCTTCTTTTTGCCTTAAAATAAACTCCATGAAGATACGATGATAATTATTTTTTTCCTCAAATTCCGATGCTTTAAAAAATAACATTCTAACTTAAACTTCAGTAAAAATAAAATGAAGTTTGAAATGTAATAGAAATTATCTTAACATTCATCTCATGAACACGCCTCTTACATTTAATTTGTTCTCAGATTATATTATAAATTATCATACACAGCCAGCACCAAAAATAGGGTACCAAAAATAGCAAACTAGAGGTCACCCATACACTAATGAAACATCTCTAGCATATCTGCCCTTCACAGATGAAAGTATGCATGAAAATCTAAAACTGCTCAACCATTGCAGCCGGAGCCGCTTTCACCTCATTTCTCTGACATACCCATACTCATCCACCTCTGCTGGGGTTTGTTCTGAGCAAACTGGTTTTTTTCCACATAAAGAAAATAAACGCAACCCAAGCTGCACATTCAACAGTCTGCAGCAGAAAAGCAAGTCTAGCAGAGTCTTATGCTTCTACTCTCCGCTGCTGACCACCCACCCCCAATATCAGTTTGCCACGCTTTCAAGCAGAGTCACTGATGCTTTGTGAGGCCCTTCTGAGAAGCTGAGTCCAGATGACTGAAAAAAAAAAAAAACAAACCACCACCCAACCAAAAAAACCCAACAAAAAAAAAACCCAAAACAAAACAAAACAAAACCACCACAGAGTGCAGAACGTGGTCCTTTGGGATGACAGGTTGAGGACAAGCATCCTTTTGGCAGCACGGTACTAGCATACACCCCTCTTGCACCCCTCGGCTCTTCTGGGACAACTCTTTGCAGGGCACCATGAAGAAGAGGATCCACTTTGCATCTCAAAGCCCAGCCTGATCCTGGAGCTGGTTCACTGAGCAGCTTCACGAACACCTTCACCTGCGCAGCAGAGCAGGTCTGCGGGGACAGGATCGAAGAGCAGCAGAGGATGCTGAAGGCAGCGTTGCTGCTAGAGGTGCTCGTGCAGTTACGCTCTGGGAACAGCACTCATCTGCCGTGCTCTGACCTTTGAAGTAACGAAATGCTTCAGACCCCAATTAAACAATTCCCATCTTAACACTTCATAAAAACACGAGGCTATGTTCAACCCTAAAAATATATCCTTTTTTTAAAAAAAAAAAAATCAGGGGTACAGCGGTATTATGCAAGCATTGAGAAGACAATAGATCTTTATTTGAATCCTGAATGAACCACTTGATAAGTATTTACAACAGGTAGAAGACAGCAGGCTGAGCATTTCTATTTTTAAACCTGTGCATACCTATATTAAAGGCCATTAGGCAGAGAATACTAAAATATGTACCAAAACACAGATATCTACGAGCATTAATAATGCAGCCCAATATTCTTTTTCATTAGGTAAGCACACATTAGTCAGGCAACACAATTTAAAATTAAACTTTATATATGCGATATAAACTGATCAGTTCTGTGCATTTCAATGATTTTCAGTTAAATCCTTTACAGAGATTACACAGATATATTGACAGAATGTGTTGTCATCAAATACAGATAATCTATATTTCCTCCTCCCACATATAGTCACTTTCCAGAAAATGCATCTGCACTAGCAATAATAATAATAAAAAAAGTATTCATGTATTTCTCTTTATGTAGGAAAGCTTAAGTCTTACAGCATATAGAGATAATTCTTTCTTAAAGTCATTTTAGTTTTAACTACAGTGCCTTACACGGAATTGTTTGTAAGTTTGGGGTTGTTTTTTTAATCATGTTGTTAAAACTCACAGAATAGGTTAGGCTGCATATGATGGCATTTGCTATACGAATCTAGAAAAAAATGCAGGAAAACATTTATGTCTTTAGAGTGAGACTTGTAGGTAATTATTTTGCTCTTCAGAGCTACACACTGCAAGGAAATAAGAACTATCTAAGAGAGATTTAACTGTGTAAAACAAATGTAAGCCAACACTCCTTAGTCAGGCATGCAATACACTGTCTTTGTGGAAAAGCACGAGCAGGACTGCTTCCAGAAACAGAAACTCGAACAGGAACAGCTCCAGCTTGACTTTTCAACCTCACAGACCTCGTTGTAAAGCGCATTTTACTTGATGTTTGTCTTCAGTGATTTATGTTGGGAAGGAGTGGACCCATCAAGCCTACGGGCAGGCCCAAGTTTTGCACCATTTGTTCTTGTTCTAAGATCACTGGATCATTTGGCTGTGGTTTGCCCAGTAGAGCCGTGCAACCAATCTGTACTACAGAAAAGCATCCTTCGTTTCAACAAAGTCCTGATTTGATTAACTTTATGCTCATTAACTTCAGTAGAACTACCAACTAAAGAACTGGTAAACAGTTCACGCCTGCGGACCATTTTGCCATGGCTATGCCTGAGAAAAAGAGTGAATGAAGACTGAAGACTGGCTTAAGCACATACTGAATAATCAAACTCACCGAAAAAATGTTCTCTGTATTAGATTTAGGAAATGCGCATCCGTCAGTTGAGTCATGAACTTGGTGATGTTAGGAGTGTCCCATCCTAATTTAGAAAATTACTAATTGCATTAACCATACTGCAGTTTTCAATTATTTGCCAAAAGAATGTGCATGTTTTACGCAAGACTTCCCAAACTGAAAATAAAAAACAGCTATCAATTATACAGTCATAGCACACCATAGCTACAAACATGGAAATGTTTAGTTTAAAATAACCAACCAAACTAAATTACACGTATCTATAAGCAAAGAATTGGAATTACTAAGGGAAAAAAAAAAAAATCCACTCCAGTTGTGGCAGCTTGTTTGCAGAAAGAAATGGTCCTCTATCTCAGGTTAACGGCTCCTGGAACTCTAACGATGCGGTGTAAAACTCAACTACCCAAATTTGCTTTCTTAGAATGTGTTACTTGCATGGCAGGTAACAGTTGTTCTAACTGCTTCCCAACTATTTGTGTTCAATCTAGTCTTGCTTATTTTGGTTTTTTTTTTTGTTTAAGGTGACTGGATAGAACTCCATTATTTTATTTCAAAGTTATTCTTCCTTTAATACTGCATCAGAATTGCACTACAATCCCAATTCACCTGAGACTCACTTTGTGACCGTTAAACCCGTGCTTAAGTTCAACAGACTTGATAAGGGGAAAATAACTAATCCACTGTAATAGATCTAACCAACCATCAACCACTAAGGCCCAGCCAACGGAGGTGAAAAGCTCCAGCAGATTTGATTAGGAAGCACGACACATTACAAAGAACAATAACGGACAATCCTCTAGTACCTGCTTTTGCTGAGGAGTGTCAGAATTCACCAGATGCACCCACAAGGACAACAAAAATCCTGCCCATCTTACTTTGTAAAAGAATATCAGAATGCATATCTGTAATTATCATGTAGAATAGACACTAGCCGCAAATACAGCGTTACCCAACATCAACTCGACCAAAACTCAAAAGCAACACAAGACAACTTTTACAGTTCTCTTTAAAGAAAACAAACTGGTTGATAAGAGCAACTTCATTAATTCATAAAGAGTCTTTTTGCTACCACTTCAAAGCAGCAATGTTCTAATTTCCTTGCTATCCACACAGAATGACTTTTTATCATCTCAAGGAAGAGTATAAGTGCAAAAAGCTTCTCTGTTAAGAAGGAACGATCTATTTTGGTTAGTGAACAAGCATCATAGAAGTATAACAGCAGACTCCTCAGAGCATCTTGTCACAGTGAATAAGAATCACCGACAAACCTTCCATTAAGTTTGATTTTATTTGTAAATAGTTAGAAGTAAAAAAATCTATTTTTGTATGATCTGATGACTCACGGAGCACGAGGAAAATTTCTGGCCTTTAAAGAGGCTCCACCTAGCCTACACAGAACGCCAGTCCTGAGGCAACATCCTCGCAGCAAAAGGCAAAAACCAGTTGAGCAATGTTTTGCCTTACGCATCGCTCCGAGTCTGCGGGTGCCTGCAGCGGCAACGAGACGATGCAGCCTGTCCTTCGGAAACATTTGCTCCACAGTCAAATCCTGATTCAAAACAAGCTGGAAACGCTCCTTTGGAATCACTTCTTTCCTTCTCGTGGCCAAAAGGAACCCAAACCTGCCCTCCTCTTTCTTTCAACACCTAAAGTTAGCAACAAAATTGCCTGCTGCACAAACAGAAGTCAGATGTGCAGTGTATTGGATGAATCAGTGCTCTTACGCACTGACATTTTAGGAACACACTGAAGAGCTATACGAGCATGTAAAAACGTAGCGACTCATCAGAAGCACATTATTGAAATAAACATGCCACAAAACCCAAGACAGACACTGAGGAGAGAGAGACAAATGAAGCACAAGTGAAGATAACAAAACAGGCTTTCCAATTAGAAAATGGCAGCCTCGTTCGTAACAACAGTAATTTTGCAGATTCGTTAGCCTGCTGTTTTTATTTTCTGTGCATTAAATTAAAAAAAAAAAAAAAACACCAAACCCGAGACACTCACAGATAGCAAAACTCCAGTAAGCTTGATCCTGTGTAAAATCTTTTGGAATGTGAATTAAGTCTAAAGTAAGCAAGGAAAGATCAGAAAGGAACCTATGAAGTACAGACAACAAAGGAAGAACAGAGAGGGATGATGCTGCCATACACTGAAGGGCTGAAATGCTAGATGCTTCCAAAAATAAGGAAGAAAAGCTTGGATTTAAACACCAAATATTATGCAAATCCCTTATAATTTAAATTAAATGGAATGGTAACTAAGTGTCATAGAGTGGAATTTAAATGTCAATCAAGTTCTTAGGCAAAGGTTTAGAGGCACTGTGGAAAGAGCCAATTATTTCCCTTGAAGTTATAATCATCAAAAGCTGGGCCTGGGTGACTTGTGCACTACCCTTGAAACTGAGATGGACAGCTTCAGGGAGACTTAGGAGCTCAAACCCCTGAAGTACTTAGCAACCCGCATCCCACCGCAAAGGAGATACAGCTACCCAAGATGTTGGGACGATGCCTGTGAACACTTGATGTGCCAAAGCTTAATCCCAAATCACCATCATCAGGGAAGGGCCAGTCAAATGTTTGCTCCTGACAGGAACACAGATGGCAAGTTACGCACCACAACCCAGCCGCCTTCCCAAGCGCTGAACTCCCTGCTGGGCTACTAAATCCTGTTTGGCCAGCACCTGCAAGGGCACTCCCGCCAGACCCACTGAAGGATTTGGGAACCAGCATGGGCTGAGGACCATTTCCAGGAGATACGATGGATCCAGCTGCCTTGCTTTGGAGGCTGATTCTAATTTTGTAATAGTGCATTGTTCCACGCCAGCGGCCACCCATGCCAGAAAACTTTTAATACTTTAATTCGCTAGCGTATGTGAATTTTACATGCAAGGGATATATCTGGGAAAAGGAACTTTGCATTTTGCCAAACATGCATCAAGTAATCCCACTGGTAGTTACAGATTTCATTTCATAGCTAGCAAGAACCATTTCTTTAACGCCATGTTGCTCACATGGCTTTGCAGTGTGATACACTTACATGTACAACTGTGAGAAAGAGGTATACCACAAGCCTAATGTATAAATTTGAGACTTTAAGGCAGTAATTGATTCTCTCTGAATGACATCTTTTTTTTTTATCCCAGCCTCTTAGCTCTTTACTTAATTGCCCAAATAGCATCACAACTGATTTATCTCCAAATACCTTGACCTAAATTAGTTTTGTCCCAGTTACTGACATTGACAAGTCAGTCTGGCAATGGCAGAGAGACAATTTCAGTGTATCCTAATACTCTTTTTATTGATTTCTAGGTGGTTTTTTTAGACTACAAGGAAGACAGGCATGAAAAATGTGATTTAGATCCTGAAGTCTGACCACGGTAACACAAAAGTTTCAGTTCTAGGAAACCTGCTGTAAAAAGTAACCTTAATGTGCTCTACTCACTCATATTAATGTGTATACCAAGTCCTGCACAGGCAGCACTGGTGGAATTGCCCCAGTCTGAGGCAGAATGTCTTCTGCCGTTGGGTTTCATTATTGCATGTCTCTCAATCTTCACAGCGTCTTCCTGCAGAAGGCAAGGAATTCCTGATCCATAACCAAAGCTCCTGAGAGCTTCTGAAATTAAAAATATTTTTAGCCATTCTAAATATATGCTGTCAGAAATAGTTAAGTGATGAATTGTTAATAATATATAGTTTCTTTCACACACATATATAATATACGCTTATCGGGAAGAATAATTTCTTACTGAAGAAGCACAATTTTGTCCAGGGGAATGGAGAAAAATGCAGGTGTGCGCTGACAATGTATAGATCCACCAGAAATAATTCTGCTACTATGCATGGGAACTGTAAAAACTGTGCTGTTCAGAGGCAGCAATTTAAAAATAAATAAATAAAGCAGGCAAAACATGCCACTAACTAGTCCTTAACGTTTTCTAAGTGGGGAAGAGCAGCTACAATCTGACACAGCCTTTCCTTACTCCATCAAACGGCCAATCTTGGTACAACAGGCAAGGGCTACATAAAAATAACACAAAAGGACAATGGACTGGGAAAATAATTCAGTCTTCTCAACAACATATTGACTCCAATTCTGGTGTTGTCTCAACAGAAAGCTAGAAAGCTTTAAAGCGATTTTGCTCATGTTTACATGGCAGTTCTTGCTCAGAAGGAAAGAGCTGGAAATCTTAGGCTCCTGGAGAGACTGAATCTCATTATTTAATTCAGAAACTGACTTTATCCAAATCTGAAAAAACTAAGTTGTAAAACTCACTGGCTTTGTTTGTCAAGGTCAGGGCAAATATTTAGGGTTCCCTGAATTCCTGTCCTATCCCCACGGGCTTGATGGTTGTCTCTTTGGGAACCCCTGCAATCCCTGTTTAACGCAGCAATGCTCCTGTGCATGTACCATTCTATCCACACTGAATGTCCTTATTCCTCTCCTTTTGATCTTAAGGCATTTCATCCTTTACTCATCACAATTTATTCCAAGGACACGTCTAGGACACAGAGAGAGAAGGATTCCCAAGGTGTGTGAGCGAACACTGGATGAGAAGCACCTGAGCTAGCACTGAGCAATCTGGCATAACTCAACGATGCAGCGTGACACCATGCAGAGACATGAGCTTGAATCCTGGAAGAAATGCAGTCATGCCAGCATGGTGCTGCCTTCAGGCTAATTAGCACCACATCAACACGGTTCTGTCACTTCTGTTTTCGGAGCTGATACGCTCAATGCCAGCTCAAGGCTCTTTCCACCACAGACCATGCACAGTGTTAATGTGTGCACCCACACCAGTAACATTAAATATACT
>JAAGAY010147506.1:12539-74050 GCA_011801015.1 Ardeotis arabs
TTTTTTTTTTTTTTTTTTTTTTTTTACAATAAGCTGTAATACATATGGGCCATTACAATGTTATTTTACTTACATGATATCTACTTCATCTTCAGCTTAGTGTTTTCCTGTTTCCTCAGTGTTCTTTAGCCTGTTTTAAACATATGTCTTTGCTGAGTGATAATTTTCTGTGTGAAAGACTAAGAATTTGAATTCATTTGCTTCTTACATTGCTCATTATTTAGAGTACTGCTTTTTATTTATTTATTTATTTTTTATTAAGTGGTATGGCTGTATCAGGTCTACAGCACATACAGTCAGCTTCCCATACTGGCATTTGCAATTAATTTTTAAGAAGTCACACTTGGATTATGGAGTAATTCTTTACTGCAACAACAACAAAAAAACCCCACCCTAAAGACCAGGGACTACCAGTCATTCTTAAAGATGACTTTCTGGTTAAGAGGTCACTGTTAGGAGAAAGAAACTGCTGAGATGTCTTCATGAGCTGAGGTACTGTGCTCATAAAAGAAAGATCTAGGATAAATACTTTCCTGGCTAGTTTTATGTTCAAGGAGAAAAGAAGAGAGCATATCGCAGACCACTACTCAGAAATTGAGGATATGTGAGAAAATAGTAAAAACTCTTTGAAAAGTTGTCCTGTGTCCATGGAATAAACAGAATTTCCATATGTAGGAAGTTATGTGGATGCCAGAACTCTAAAGCCAGACATTCGGTTCTAGATCAAAGACCTAGAAAACAGGATGTAGCCTCCTTAAAGAATCTGATTATCAATATACCTTCTGATACGCTTTCAACATTGTTCCATAATAAGTAATTATTATCATAGCATCACAGCATCATAGAATGGTTTGGGTTGGAAGGGACTTTCAGATATCACCTAGTCCAACTCCCCTGCCATGGATATGGACATCTTTCATTACATCGGGTTCCTTCACATAAACCCAGACCACTTACCTTAGGATATAAACAAATATGCAGAAATTAAGCAAAATAAAGAAAATATGTTGAAACTTTAGAAACGAGGCCGAAATTAGAACTGCATCATTACTTATCTGCACCAACATTAAACTGATAATAGTTCTGAAATCTGCTTAGTGATTCAAACTTCTCTCTTTCAAAACCTGAAGGATGCGCAAGAGTAGGGTAACTTTTTCTGATTATTTATAACTTAAGGTTTTCCATCATGACAGTATAATTGCAATGTTATTAGTTACAAATCAATCAACTGAAACGTTACCCTGTTTTGATAATATGACTCCTGCTACGCATGGAAAATATATTATTGCCTGACAACAAACCGAGTCAGTCTGCCTGAATTCTGAGCTCTAAGAATATTTCTTTAAAGCCTTATTCTGGTGCCACTAAAGTCTACTACCATTAAGGACGGCTCCGTTCTCCGCACTGCAGTTAGAGACTTTATGAATTCTAGATCCTTCTTACCAGGCAGGAATACTGCAAAAAGAAAACATTTTCCACCATCTTTATCCCACTCACTGCAGTAACATCAACTAAACAATCAGGGAAACATCAGTGAAGTAAGAATTAGGATCAAACTTTGTCCTCTAATCACAAAGTTCCTCATAACGTTGAGGAGTTAAGCCACTAGCTAACACAGCATAACTGATAAGTAGGACAGTCTGTTGTCTTCAGCCAGAAAGATATATTCCCAAACAAGAGGGTGAAATGGAACATTTTTAAAAGCCAAAAATAGAAAGGAAAGAAAGATTGCAGGTTGGGATAAAAAATGAAGGTTAGTTTCCTCCATCTGGAAAAGAAGTAATCTTTCAGTTTTCAAACAAGCATAGGGAGAGTAATATATTTTATGTTTTTACTTCTTGCTTTGCCTTCTAAGCAGGAAATGCAGTTGTATACTTTTTTTTTTTAAGTCTTGAATACTGCATTCATCAGAGCTCCAACTGAAACATTAGCAAAGTCCTATTGGACCTTTCCATCGGGAAATTATAATTACCAACTGGGACTTGAAGGCTTACCAATTACCTTCTTTACTCCTATTTGTGCTTTTTGTTTTCACGAGAAGAGTTACAATCATTTCAGCTTGAAGCAGTAGTGCTAGCTCTACCTTTTTTTCCTCTTCATGCTTTTTAAAATGAGAACAGCCTGTTTACAAAGCTACATGGGCAGCCTCTCATTTAGCCTACTAGGCTGCTTGTTACCGAAGCATCTCTGAGCTGCCTCCCTCTCCAGCATTCCCATCGTTGGCCCTCAGGTTAATAAAGAACACCCTCACTTAACTACGTATAACCAGATTTTTTTTTTTTTTTTTTGGTCTCACCTCAGGGTTATCCCATCATTTATCAAGAAGAGATGAAGAATTTTGTCTGACATAACTGTAGCCCATCCCGAAGGGTTGTGGGAGATCTAACATGGCCAAAAGCTATGATTTAATACGGTATGATGACAGCTAGTAACAAGCAGCAAACGACAAAAACCTCACTGAACATCATATGGCTTCAGAACTGTTTTCATGGTAGATGTTGTATTAGTCAAAAGCTTCCTAGATCATACTTAGTAACAGAAACAATAAACGGTGGTTACTTATTTTCTTTCCCATTGTCGTGCAGTAAGAGGCAGATTAAAAAGACAGACAAAGGAAAAAGCACAGTTTTTTTGAGGTTTTGCCAGTATTTTGATTAGTGGTCAAAGTCAGTGAACTGCACTTTGTCGTGTCTTTTATGTAAGAATAGGGATGAGTCATGCAAGACTAAAATAAACACCTTTTTAGAAGCAGTCTCGCTAATAATAGCTGCTACATCTTCACAGAGTCTTCCCCGCTTGGAACTATTTTATTACTAAAACAGTAGTATGGAGCACAGCACACTCACAGCTGAATTTCACCTCAGCTGTTTTTACCGTAGTGATTTGTTTTAATGCTGATATCAAAACTGATAATTCACACTAGACAGTGGGGCACGGCAATTTTAGAAATGTGCTATCACAGAAGCGTTTCTCCATCCATTAACCCTGCACGACAGCGATACCAAAAGGCAGATGGATTTCTGACTGCAGTACGGACCTAGAAAACAGGAATAGTACCTACTCCTAAGATATAAATCATGTCTGTGAACTCTTCTACACAGAGCGAGGCTATTTTCAACATATGCATCCCATAACAAACACATGAATTATATTATGACACTTCAAGAAAACTATTAAACCATTAAATGTCTTTCATCTGTCATTGGGGAAGAATGAGTATAACCATCTCCAATGTTTTTTATACAGAAAATTCAAATATTAGATCTATGTAGAGTACAGAACATACACAGGTAATGTTATCTAGAGACAAAACCTTTCATAGCACAGTAAAACTCAAATGAAAGGAAAATTTCCTCGAGTTACAACAGGACCAGGAAAAACTACTCATGCTTATTGCAACAGACAAGCTGTTCCTGTCCTACAGACAACTGTATTGGATTTATGTTTCTCCGTATTTAAACAGATTTTTTTCAGATGCTGTCAGGCTCTCCATCCTCTCCATAACAATCACCTCCTGTGTTAATCTTAGCAGTTAACACAACAGCGAGACAATTGACTTGATAGATCAGCGCTTGTCCTCAAGACAGCCTTCCCGTTATCCGATCAAGAATCAATCACTTTTTCTGGGTTTGATCGGCATTCTGCACAGTGAGGACTTATCCTAGTTAGAGCTGACCTCTGCATCAGAGTTATTTCATTTAATCATAGTCAGAATTACAGTATTTTTAAAACACATTTTATATTTGTTTGGGGAGGGAAACTGTTTTGTAGAAAAACAGAAAATACCCTGCAGGTTCAACACAACTGATCTTTCATTACAAGCCTCAAACAGGATTGCTGTCAGGTCACTGAATTTTGTCCTTCAAAACTGACAACCAAGACTGATTTTTATTAGAAAAACATTGTCAATAGCTTTGTCTAAGATTTAAAAAGCCCCATGTAACTTTTAATTTCTGCTTTTAATTATGTGTCCAAGCTTGGAAAAAAAGCAACAACAGATTCTTTCATGGCTTTCATAGTCCCCATCATATCATAAGCATATGTCATTTGTGTTTTACCAGAGACCCCAAAATAATTTAATTTTGTTTCGTGTGCACTTTGGAATTATTTCTCGCAAAAGCAACTGTCCTGGCAGCAAGAGCAGTTTCTTCCTAGCCTTTACAAAAAAGTTATAAAAATACATATATATAAAGTTATATATATATGTGAAAACTTGGAATACTTTCCACCTACACTCGTTGTGTTACACAAGCAAAAACCACAATCTAACAAGTATTGAGCATATTGTTTTCATGCAGTATGTCGTAAATCTCAGATTTCTGATCATGTAGTGAAAGAAGGGAGACAGTACACACCTTTTAGTAGTGGAAGAATTGTGCACCCCATATCCCTGCAAAGCTTGATTTATATCTTTACATCTATCTTTCTTCTGTTTCATAGAAACTTTAAGCTTAGGCATGGTGTCAAATTCTTTTTCCTCGGTTTTAACATACTGTTATAGAAGTTTCTTCTAAAAGTCATCCACTCAGTAAATTAGAAAAAATGACTTGGCATATTTTTCCTCACAAAGCAAAAGGAAAATATTTGAGCAGATGACAGTGAGAGTGAAAGGAGAATTTCCTTACTAAATAAAAAGACTCAGCAAAAGTGTCTAATACAAACTTCCAGAATCTCCTCCCCATCAGCATCCAAGAAGGAAGACAGCTGCCCTGAGTATTCATTACAGATACTGATTCAAAATATTCTCCTAAGTTAATAACCTGTTAGAAACTTTCTCACAATGTAAACTTAGGCAGAATGAAAGAAGATCAGCATGGCTCTATTCCAGCAGATCACTAACAGGTCTACCGTTACGGAGGTCTACAGCTCTACTGGCAGGGAGGCACCCGCACGGCAGAAAGGAGTGGAGATTGTCTTCCTGTCGCTGCCTTCCCAAATCTCTCTCCCAGCACACCATATGTTTCACACAGAATATCCCAGACGGATGCTTAAAGGGTCTGTTAATTCCCCAAATTTCTGAGGATCCATGCAACTCAGACCTTTGCAAAATAGGGCGAAGTAAGGGGCAGAAAAAGTCAGGGAAAAAGGAGTTAATTTAAGATGTGTGTTCGAGGGGATGCTAATAAGCATTAGGAGTCAGCAACAGCTCTGAATTCCTTCCTTTGGATCAAACATTCAAGAACTGTCTAATTAAATTCAAATAACTATCAGTACACAAGTTACATATTAAATACAGCTCCTCTTTTGTGACATCAGGTACAACTTTGTAGTTTTAATTTTGCCAAGAACTGCAGATTGTATTAGTCAGAACATTAGTTACAATGATCCTTAACCTTTAAAGGAGCAAATACGTGGCCCCCTAACATTTTTGGAGGAAAATCTTACAACAGCCAGAACAATTCATCAGTGTCTCTCACCTTTACTTTCTTTGTTTTATTACGTTGCTCTACCACTGTCCACTTTGCCATCCTGTGTGCTCTTCTAATGCCAAGAGACAGGTAACCACAGGAACATCAACCCCAGGGTGGTAATGATACATGTTACAATGTTAACTCAAGTGGTTTTGTTTTAGTTTATTAAAAAACAAATCACAAAGCTCCCAAAGAAAGCGCAATATTAAAATATGGCCTTTCCTTCTGCAAGAGTAAGAGAAAAATAGCTAATATGAGCAAAATTCTCAGCTATTTAGTGTGTACACAGTTCTTTCCCCCATCTTGGCTAGACAGAGCACAGTTCAACTAACAAAACATAACGGGATACTTGGGAATATTCCTAATTTTTCTGTCTCTATCACTGAGAACTTGTTTAACCCCAGTCAGCAATCGAGTACCACATAGCCACTCACTCACCCTCACCCTCCCCAGAGGATAGGGGAGAGAATCAGGAAGAAAAGAAAACTCATGAGCTGAGATAAAGACAGTTTACTAGGATAGCAAAGGAAAAATATAATTATATACATAAAAATAATAATAATAGGAATAACAGTAGGAATAATAACAAAAACAAAAAGAGGGAAAAAACCCCCCAAACAAATGATGCACAATGTCTCACCACCCAACAATACAGCCCATCCTGAGCAGCAACCACGGAATGAAAAAACCAAAACCCTGCAAATGATTCCAGAATGATTCCGAACAATGAGAGAAAAGCGAGAGCTCACTGGCCAACCTCCAGTTCAGTACTGAGCATCATGTTTATGGCATAGAATACTCTCTTTGGCCAGTTTGGGCCAACTGTTCTGGCTGTATCCCTCCCAGCTTTCCGTACCTGCACATTAGTGAAACCTGGGAAGTCGGACAGTGACCTTGGTCTCATTAGCAACAACTCATAACATCAGTGTATTATCAGCATTCTTCACATAGGAAATCCAGAACACATCAGCTACTGAGCGTAAATTAACTCCATCCCAGCCAAAACCAAGACAACTACTTCTAAAGAAACAAACATTCTCCCTCCAGAAGGTTAGGTGAGTTATAGGGTGGGACTCAACACCAGTCCAAACTCTACCTCTATCAGCAGTTTATTACAGAAACTGGCAGCAGACTGTGCTGGTCCTTCTCCCCACAAGGAGACTATAAACACATGAAGTACGTGAGAAATGTGCAGTCCACCCTCTAGGTACTAGAAACACACTCGCAGACAGGGTCTGGCTGGTGAAGGACAGTGCTACCTCTGATGTTATCTCTGAACTTCTCAGTAATGGGCACAAACACCCACGGTATTGCCCTGTTACTGAGATGGACAGAAAATGAAGCATAATTTATTGTATTTATGGTAGACTAGTAAATGGAAATATGCAGGTTCTATTTTTCAGGTTACTGTAATGAATAATATTCATTCACTCACTCTCTACGTGTTGGGTCAGATTAAGGCTGCATATACAATCTTATGAACTTCAGCTAATCTAGAATACAGTTTACTCAATTCACAGCGAAATGGGAAAAAGAAGTATGCAAATCTCAGATGTCATAATATTGTGACAAAAAAAAAATCAGATAATTTTTTTTGGGTTAAAAATTAGAACATTTTGAAATGAGAGGTGAATGGGATCCTGGAAACCCCTGCTTCAGGAATTGTGATCAACTCCTACCACATCTGAAGACAGAGCTTGAGAAGATCATGATGAAGTCATCCAACAGAGTAGCATAGCAAGATCTGGAAAATCTAGAAGGAATAAGCAGCATTTGTGGAGTAGAAAGTCAAGGGAAGATGTAGAGACAGTAGTATGGAGAAGATTTGGAAATGGTGAAAAGAAGAGAAAAACTGAGATAAGAATGGAAGGAGGGAAGTTGAAGAGTTAGAGAACAGAAAGGTGTGAATGGTACTTCATGAAGAAGAAAGACTCATAAGAAGAAAAGAAAAATCTGGAACAGGCAGCATGACTATTGAGGACACATAGTACCCCAAAATAATAAATACTTTTCTTCACGATATCACCACACAATCCTACTTCAAAGCAAAACATTAAGTGAAAACAACCCTTGCACAGGCTAAAAGAAAGAAAAAAAAATGCCAGAGATACCAAGATGTTTTGCAATTGTGTTAACCTCTCCTCTGGGAATCTTTGTTATTCTTTAATACAGCATCACCCAGTAACAACAGGTAAAAATAAACCTCTACTTGCCGTAACAGCAGTGCTCATAAAGCTGAGAGCTTCCACTGGTGTACATCACCACATGAACCACAGAAACACCTACAGTTTTTCTCATGCAAATGAATTGAGCGTTGCACTTCAGAAAAAATATGCTAAAATACCAATTATTTGGAACACACAAAAATTTCATTGGTAGACAGCAGAAAAAGAGAGAAACATTTGTAACGAAGATTTATGCCTCCTCTATTGTCATTCAAGATTTCAGTGGTGCAATCTGACCTCTCTTCCAGCTCTTTTCTGTAAGAACAGGCGGAAGTCAAGTGAATAACACGGAAAGAAATAGTAAAGTCCTATGCATCTCTCAGAACAACAAACAAGCTGTACAAATAGATACATTTTCTCTTCTTAGCAATGATTTTTTTTTTTACTAGATGTTTCATCAAATACATCCCTTTTTCTCCACAATCTCTATAACTGATAAACTGAAGAAGGCAGCTTCCATCACTAAAACATTCCTAAATTCCTTTAAGTTTTTTTTTTCTTTATCATTGACCCAATAATAAAAGGCTCTGACATTTTACAGTGGCCTTTGAGGAACGCACAGATCATCTAAAATCAATTTCTAGCATCCATCTCTGCAGCATCTAGACAACTACCATCCACATTAGAAGCCTCTGTAGCTGATGAACTATTAGAATATATGCCATCCATGAAAAAAATAAATAAAAAAAATTACCCATTGAAATATCTATTTGGAGTTTTGTTAGTCTGTGGCTCTAAGAGATGATAAATACATGAGAGAACACTCACTGCAGAAGTGGCATCTATCAGTTTTCAATGTACTGTCACATACATACTATTAACTGGGTGCCAACACTGGAATGAGCTTTGGAGAAGCCACGATAATGAAGGATTCAGCTTGGACCAGGTGCAGTCCTAGTAGGTGCTTGGACAACTATCTCACATGCAAGCCTGAGTTGCTGAACCCTCATTGCTCTGGTGCCTCTGCTCTCTATAACATAATCTTAATGGAACCTCATCTGTGTGTTTCTATGTATATACAAACATACAAATGCATATATCTCTCTCTCTCTATGTAAGCATGCCAGCTGCCAGGAGTACGACCGGTTGGAGCTGCTAATTCAAGAGACATGACCAGGGGCTATGAAGACACCCCCTTGACTTACATGACACGTGGAGCATGATACCCTTTGCATTACCAATGAGTCCTGATCATCCACACTTTGGAAAACCACGCGTGCTTTACATACTACCAGAAAGGAGGAAGAAACCTCTGCAGGGAGTAGATTACTACTACATTTGCAGGGATTTGCTTTCTACGAGTCTGAAGAGCGTTCAAAGACAACTGCAGAATTGATTATACCGGTCTAGCGACAAAAGGACCAACTGCACGGTCCAAATTAAAGAGGATGGCACCAGCTTCTCACGCAGCTGCAGCTAGGAAGGGACACTGGGCCACTACTGATGTGTGATACTGCTGAGACAGCTGCGGATCCAGAGGGATGTATTAGCATTCCATATCTACAGACTTTGCTTGTACTTCTCATTCTGCCTTGCATGTAATCATCTTATCACAACCTTTAGCTATTTCTGACCTCATTTTAATTTGTGATCCTCTCTGCCCTAATAACGTAAATGATGACACTCCTTTCATCTGAAGCATTGAGATAAGTTAATGAATAACTAGGCGATAACGTCACCCCTATATTCCCTCTGCCTATAACATCTGTTTTTAGACCCTTGCGAGCTGACTTTTCTTCTAAATGCGGCCCCCACTTTTGTTTGGAAAAAATCTAGTACTTTTCTTCCAAATGTTGAAAATTCTTTAAAGCCTATTTCTTAGAGGATATTCAGTTCCCTAGATTTTGAGGTGAAGTGGCTAGAGGGGATATCAAAAGTATTGTTGACTTTGAATTTCAAGAATCTGGGTATTTTTGAAAATCTGGTCCTTAAGACAGAGATCATCTGGCCTTCTTGTACATTGTGGGGGTAAAACCCAAGTTATTCCTCAATACAGAAAAGGAATCAGGAGAGCAGAATTACAGCAATCTCTACAGGAGTCATTAAAAGTTTTTAGGGACAGAGGCTGTCCAGCATATTCGTATCATTATGCCTTAAACAAAACTGAAATCTGTTAGTCCAATTAGAGTAATGAATGAAAGTACAGCAGCTTCTGTGCATTAACACAAGCAACTGCAGAGAAAAGCAGATTCTCCAAAAGTATAAGAGACTCACCTGATTTTGACTGTATCATGTTAAGAGGAAAGAGGAATAAGAAAATACGTCACTGTTTAAGTGTTTCTGGGAGGAAATGCTATTGCTGTGAGGAAGGGTGTGTGGGTGGAGATGCTGGAATCTCTTTGGGATCAACTGCTGCACTATCACGTACAGAACTCACACTGTTGAAGCAAGTCCACAAATTATAAAATAACATTTATTTCTTTTTTCACCCTATTTCTTAAATAGTATTATAATCCAGTATTTGTTTCCATTAAACCACTCTTTAATAAGAAAGAAATGAATAACAACAGCTACAGGGAAGCACATAACACCCATTTGGCTATCTAAACTTTCACCACGAGAAAGCAAAGGTGTGCATTTACGACAGATTAAAAGAAGGCTGACTGAAGTCCCTGGGGTACTAATTAGGAAGTAACTGAAATAATTTCCAGCTTTGTTTAATCTTCTTTCAAGATATTACTTAATGTGCTTCACAGATGAATTTTGAGATGGATACTGAAGACCAACATTATAAAAAATGCACCCTGACCCACAATAGCTTTGATTTTTCAAAAGGCATGAGCAAGCCTAGACTTTCACAGAAGTCCATAAAATGTGCAGGTGAGAACTT
This sequence comes from Ardeotis arabs, assembly GCA_011801015.1. Taxonomy (NCBI): domain Eukaryota; kingdom Metazoa; phylum Chordata; class Aves; order Otidiformes; family Otididae; genus Ardeotis; species Ardeotis arabs. Next base: position 23,006 of record JAAGAY010147506.1, read on the forward strand.
TTTTTTGATGGGAGGAAAGTTAATCTACCAAAATGGCTAATCATAGGCATGTGCATTTGCAAACGTGAGCTCAAAAATCTGCTAGCTAATTCAGTTTAGTGCTAAGTCCAATATCCAAAATAGTAAGTTGATTACTATTTTTTATTATTTAAATAAAGGAAGCATCAGTTTCCAAGATTGATGTTGATACTGTTAAGTACTGAAAATGACAATATACACATACATACATATATGAGTCATCTCAAAATGGCCAAACTGAATATTTGCTTTCTATAAAAGAGGTAAAAGAGAAAGAAAGAGAGGATGAGAGAAAGAGATGAAGCCCCTTTGAGCAGATCCAGGAGTATTTTGTATTATGCATTTTAAGACAGATAATAAATATTTCCTCTCTTCCCAGAAGAGAGTTTCTGGGAAGTAGTCTCTTTGGTAAATGTGAACATAAGATCATTCATTTGCGCTACAGGTTTAAAAACCACCAATCTAAGTGTGGAGACAACTAATAGGAAATACATCTTTTGCACAGAACGGCATGGTGAGCAGCAGCATCCTCAGGCTGGTGGACAGGAATCCAAACAGTGCCTTAAGGCAGCACCGCACAGCAAAACCCCGTCTTTCTCAGTTACTCATCTCTAAAGCGAGAAAGGACTTTTCCCCATTTAAAATGTTTTGGCATCTACTGATGGAAAGCAAGAGGATCAAGAAGATCTGCAAAAACATGCTTGTACAATGTAAAATCTAAACCCAGATCATCAGTACTAGTTTATTTTTACTTCTGAAAAATATTTGCTTAATATTAAGCTGTGGAAGACAGAGACTTCTACCCTAAACTGAGACTTAGGGCAGCAGACAAGACCACTTCAGAAGCTACATCAGAGTGCAAACAATGAAAAAAAACTAAGGTGTCTAGATGGTACGTATATAATGGAAGAAGCAGGGTCAGAAAAAAAAAAAATCAGGAAAAGAAAATTAATTTCTTACATCATTTCTTGCAGTATATTAAATAATTTATATTTTGTTTGAAATTATTACTAACCTAAAAATAAAAACTATAATGAAATGATAATCAAAAGATTTTTTTTTTTGCAGATAATGAATTCTTAAAAATAAAAGCAACAAAATAAGCTAGTTCAGCTAGATTTACTTGGCCTAAAGTAACACAGTAATGTTGCAGTTCTTAAACTCCTCTGGGGAAGGAATAAAACCAGGAAGTTTCCCATGACAAATAAAGTTAGAGACATTCTGTTGAATAAATTGACAGAAATGCAAGAACCAGCAGGATTTGCACTAAAGGAGCCCTCATATAAAACTACAAAATGTGAATTTTAAGCTTACTGACTACACAATAGTTTCAGCGTAGACACCTGAATTATGATTCCTTTTTAAATAAGAAAACTCACATAGACATAAATTTAAAAGAATTAAAATAATTTGCCAAACTCTATTTAGAGAGCTGGAATAGTACCTTTCCTTCACAACCCTTATATTGGTCCTTTGGAAATGAAAACCGCACGGTATAGTCGGAATTTAAAATGCAAAAATGCAGTGGAAGTAATCTTAACATAGTGATGTTGACTTTTTAATTATTTCTAGTATGTTTTAACGGTTAGCTGACCTCAGACTTTAAAAGCAGAGTAGACATTTAACATCCAAGCCCTCAATTACCATGGTAGAAATGGCATGGCATTTGGCTGCTAAGTCAACAATACCTTAGGTTGTCATTAGAAGCTGATCAATCCCTTCTGAGCTAAAATTTGTTAATTCTTTTTCTTTCACTAATCTAAAATTAATGAATGAAGGTGAGAAACAGTCAATAATAGCTAAAAATAATCTAATAGTAAAAACTTAGTCAAACAATGACTTATTTATCTTTACGTTGATATACATAGATGGAAAAACAAAGAATAAACCAAGAATTTTTGTGGGTTGGTAGGTAAAAAAGCATGGCCGTAATTTGTCCACTACAAATAACGCTGCATTCACCTTCAGAGTGGTATTTTGTTGACTGATGGTACTTCAGCAGAGGAAATAACCCAGCTGGTGTACTTTGATTATGCATTTTAATTCTACACTCTGTCTTCCTTGGGCAGAAAACAGATGCTTTGATTGCTCAAAATTAATTCTATATCTATGTACCTATACCTTCATTAAAAAAACCTCAACATTTACCAATTCTTATATGATGTAAATATATGAAATTTATATAATTTATATAAAACATATTAGCATTCCAAGATGATGGCAGCAATATTTATGAATTATTCTTCTGTCAATCCTGTTGGCAGTTAGGAAAAAGTCAAAACTAATACCAAAAACTAATGCTAACTGGATGAATGAAGCCTTGAGCAACTACTTATGAGTTACTGCCATCAGCAAAATAAATCCTCTGCAGAATCCCGTTTGGTTTTAACTTAGAGCAAACATATCAAGCAGCAAAACAGACAGGAAAAGGAGAAGGGTTCATCTCTGTTACAACATGCTACGGTTTCCTTTGGTAACGGTCGGAATCCGGCTCAGAAGGAAACGATGCTGAAACTCCTCATCATTTCTCATTTCCCAGGAAGACCTTTAATGCTGGACAGGCCAAGGCAGCCATATCCAGCAGCTGATTCCCTAAACCACCATGATTCCCACTGTCTCTAGAGAAGCGATGACCCCTGCCCACAAAGATAAAGACATCTAAGCTTCCTTTCAAATGTGTACGTAGTTAATGGCATAAATCTCGTACATCTATGCATCGGCTTTGAAATTACTCCTCACGTACGCCAGGTGCATTTGTTTGATAACACATTCTTTAAAAAATGGCCGTTATCCAAGAAGTATTATAAAAAGACTTCGGAATAATAAAACAAGTCCAAGGAGGAGTCCCATTTGACTTTGTTACAGTTATGCTGTCAAGACACTTTTTAGAAAGAAATGCTGAAAGTAGCAGATTTGAAAGAGGAAACGGAGGTCGTTCTGAACAAGGGAAAGGTCAGCGTAAGAGACAGCATGTGAAAATACAGACGACCGCTAGAGAAAAATACGAAAAGGACTGATAAAAACTGAAGGTTGCTCAGAGAATAAAGCAGAAAGTGTACAGATCTAGAAAATCTTTAAAGTGACACAGCATTTCAGCTGTATGCAGACCCTGAATAGCACAGCACCACCGTTGAAGCGTTAAAAATTATTTTGGCCACAGAAATTCACTTTGGAGACGGAAGACAAAGAAATAGATAACTTATAAAAATAACGTAAAGCAAGAGCTATTAATTCTGGATATGAGTCAGGGGCTAGAAAATAAGAAAGTGGAAGTCAAGATAAAGGAAAAAAGACTTCAGAATATTTAGAAGTGAAAAAGAATGGTTTGGGTGGGATGTGAAACATGTGAAAGAATAGAGTTATCAGGACAAAAATATTGAGGACACACAGAATTACTTAAAGAAACCGGGCAAAAGACACATCAATTTGCAGCAGGAAGCTTATTTCATCTTCCCAAGCAAAGATTCGATCCAAACGACAAAGACAAAATTAAATACTATTCTGTAACTGCAGAATGTGAATTATTTTAGAGATGGCAATAAAGGAAAGAATAAACACCAGCTGAGAACACTGGTGTAATAAAGATACATAAATATGTATATGAAATAGAGGAGATTCAAGCAGCAAGAATCTCTGTCTTTGTTTATATTATTTTTTTTTCCTGAATATTAATAAATTGATACTGTTTATCACAAGAAATTCATCTTCAGAATCCAAGCAAAAAAAAGCAAAAAACACCCATGTGAAATAGAGAAAGGTACAAAATTAGTTTCTCAGACTCTAGTGTACGGAGTATATTTCAAACTGCATTATTAAACAGAATAAATTAGATTTCTCTCAAGATATAGGTTGAGTTAAAATGTCACTGATCTGGAAAGTAATGATTTAGTAATATTTTTACAAGAACCCTACAGAATCTGCTCCAGAAGGCACTAAGTCACAGAAGCAGAATTTAGGTTCTCTCCAATTCAGACACATTTAAGGATGAGGAATTCTGGCCTCTTGCTAACCTGCGGCCTTGTTCTATGTACCGTTATGGTCAGGAGCACATTTGTAGACAACAACACTTAAGATTATGACATGGAACAGAACAGAAAGACAGTGCTACTGTAAGAAGTTAGAAGCATGGAATTTGGTCTACAGAATTAACCTGCTCTCTGTTGTAGATGCTGGACCTTACAATTAACCATGTGTCTATCTATTAAAGAAAACATCTTGGGTATAAAATAGCATGCCATACATTTCTATTGGTAACACCACCTCAGTAGAGCCACCTCGAGTTGGTTTAAACAACCACCTTTTCCCTCCCTCCTCTCCAAACAGGCAAAACCAGATAGAATGATCAAAGCCATTCATTTTTTAGGGTGGGCAAACGAATTTAAGAACTGTGACTTTGTCTCCTAAATCTAATGATTCTGCTATTCTTAATCCTATCAGTATAGTGAGAATTTATATTTAAAATCTGCTTTTACATAAATACACAGGATCTGAAGGTGACTTTCTCCTTTCAGATCAGCCCTCTTAATTGCTTAAATTTAATATTCCGTGCCAAGTGCTACAGATCACTGTATCTTTTATTTCCCACAGGTAATGCATATCACATTGCTGTATCTGATCACTAAAGGCTGTTAGCTGAGATTCATTTACACAGAGATCAGTTTATTGACAAGAGGTCTGATGCACAAACTCAGTTTTCATCAGTAATGTTTCCAATCTACGCATGCAGAGTTTGAATCATTCCTATCATGATCTAACCCTAGAAAGACTTTGAATCATAGAATGGTTTGGGTTGGAAGGGACATTCAAAGGTCCACCCCCCCTACAAGGAGCAGGGACATCTCCAACCAGATCAGGTTTCTCAGAGCCCCATCCAACCTGGCCTTGAATGTTTCCAGGGATGTGGCATCCACCACCTCTCTGGGCAACCTGTAAAAAAAATCTTTTTTTTTACCAATATCTAATCCAAATCTACCTTCTGTTTTAAAAGCATTACCCCTTGTCCTGTCACAACAGGCCCTGCTGAAGAGTTTCTCCCCATCTTTCCTGTAGGTCCCCCCTTTAGGTACTGAAAGGCTGCTATAAGGTCTCCCCAACTTCAATACAATTAATTTCTGCTTAATTTATGTTTGAAGAAAACACAAAAGAATGTAAGTACTTTTTAACGAATTTTTCTTGCCCACTTGAGCTGGAAAGTACTATGCCAAAGACAGTGCGATAATATACTTGGGGTTCTATTTCCCTTTCCAAATTACCTCCACATAAAGGGTATTTAATATTCCTGTTGCTGGTATCATGATCTACGTTAAGTAGGAATTGAAATATTTTTTCTCACGTTGACATTTCTGTGTCTGATAACGGAAGGTTCTATAATCTACTAGGCTACGTTAAATTCTTAGAAACCCCATCTGATGTTTGGAACAAATCAAAAATATCCCGGTCTCATTTCCTGCAAAGCAATGAACTTTCGAGATGGCAACAGATCCTCTCACCACACTGTGCTGCTCTCTACCAACAGCATCAACAGGTTAAACCTTTCCCTCTTGTTCTCAAAACTGCCTGTCTCCGTACCTCACCCTCATTCAGAATTGTTTGGTCGTTAAGAGCAAATCATGGTGACTTTAAAATTAGCTATAAAAATGCCACAGGCACCACACTGGAACATCAGTAAGCATTTAAAATCATCTGCCGTAATCACATAACAGTTCCAATAAATTTCATTATCTTTATTACTCCTGAAATCACTAAACTGCATGAAGATGACTTTAAACATAATTTAAGAAACTAAGTGATAGCAATCAGTTTCTCACAGCAAAAGATGGTAGCTGCAATGTGGTCTTTATTAGAATTAGTTTTCACCCTAGAAAAGGCAAATTCTTAAGTGCAATGTAAATTTCAGAATATTAATAGGTTTATTTAATTATTTGTAGTAAAACAATTTTTAAATGGGTAACGCTTAGCCTTACGATTCCTATCACTACCAGAAAATAAACCTTCTTTTCTAGAAGTATTCAATAATAAAAATACTCTTCCACCTCCATTATTTATTGAAATTAATGTTGTAGTCTATTTATTTATACACCAAGATTTTCACAAATACAATTTTTATGAAAATGTATAATCCATTTAAAATAAACTCCACGGTCACTTGTTTACGCGTGGCTCTTGGGAGCTAAATTAGCCTTCGTTTATGAATCTGACGAGAGCGGTAAACCAGTCTGGGAGCAGCAGTTTTCCCAACGTGGCTTGTGTCCGGCAGCGTGGAGAAGTGCTCTAGAGCTCCTGAAACTATTCCCTCAACAACGTGTCTAGGAGGACACTAATCACTGTGTGATTCGCTTCTATTGTATGATGCTCCCCATGGCTGTAATTTCTAAATCTTGCTGCTGTTACACATATTTTATATCATTTTTATGATTTCCAAACAAGGTTGATTGCTAATATCTTAATTAGGATGTCTAGATGCAGAAGTGACAGTAACACCTGCAACAGCGCTGACCTCCAGGAAGAGAAATTTACCCAGGATGCCATGGCAAGACTGCATCCAGTCTAGACCCTTGACAATTTTTTCCAGCACAAGTATTGCTCCATCATACTTCAATTACTGCTCCGACAGCAGAATAGGCATATCCAGGGATTACTCATCTGTTGCAGGACTTTTGTATGAACAAAGTCAGAGGAGCCAATCAAGCGCCTGCCATTATCAGTGACTCAATTAGAAATAAGCTTGGAGAGGCAGTTAATGATTGTGATTAAACTCATTAGACTGCACCTCCTGTTTACAGGCTCAGAATGTATTTTAGGTACATTGAATCTAACCTCCTAGCACCCATACTAAGACACTGGTATTAGATTTTTATAAATACATCAAGACTCAAAGAAAAACTAGGACCAAAGAGGTTTCTATTTTTGTGTGCTACTGTCAATGTTTTAATGCCTAAAAAGTGCAGTCAAGGCACAGCGTCTTAAACACCACAGAGATAACTTCATTGAAATATGTTCAAATTTGTTATTAAGTATATGAAATCAGCGTTGCAAATCAAGGTTGAGATTTCAAGTTAATCTTTTATACCCAACTGTATAAAGAGCATGAGGGTACCCTAATATAGAGGTTTCTGAAACGCCCAACACCAATGTGGGCAAACTATTAGTCCCTCATAAAAGCTATTGAATAATATTGGTATTCAAAGGAAGAGATAAATGCTTACTACACAATACTGGTTTCTTTTTCTTCTCCCTATTGTACATCTTGACCAGCCATCTCTGAATATGAACTGTGAGTCCTCAAACCCAGGTACTCACCGCTTGGAAAAAAAGATCATATATGTGACAATTTCATGATTCCAACAACTTTGCGTAGCACCGTAACTTCACTTAAGACCTCACAATCGCATTCTCCAAAATCTGATGCAAAACCAGATTACAATAAAAAACCCGTTCATTTACAGCTGTAGCAAAGATGAACAATTGAATGTTGATCAAGAGCAAGAAAATATTTGATATTCTGTTTCATCTCTTTTGTTGCTTTCTATTTCTCCACCTCAGCCTTACATCTCTATGACAATCATCACACAAACTACATCGCTCTGCAGCCCACACTGGCAGTTAACAATTTATCCCTGTTGTCTCAATCATATTCACTCATGAAAACGGCAATCATCCTTGCTTTGAGATTCTGATAAGTGAAGACGAATAATTAATTTTAACCCTTGAGTCTCAACGCTAGTTTTCACTGTCCCTTTAATCTCCTGGACAAACAGGTTGCAATCTTCATTTCTATGCCTATTAAGCCATAAACCTTTTAATACAACCAAATAAACAGTTTTAATATCCTTGATCTCCCCATAAAAATGTAAGTTAGCAACGAATCACGTCAGGCTTCCACACAGTGCACTGCATTTACGAAATTTCAGATATGTGTCAGCTACTTCATCTGCTGAATCCACAGCCAAGCTGACTACACACCTGACGATTAGCTGTACCGTTAGCCCTATTAAAAAACCCCACTGCTCTTGTTGTTCAGTCTGTATTGCTCTTACAGTAGTGAAATCTCTCCCTCCCCATTAGAAAAATCCCATGCAGTAGACAGAAAACGTCAACCATCAGAAAAATCAATCTAGCTTTTGCATGAATTCAACTTAGTTTTTTTTTTTCCTATTTTCCCCTTCAACTAAAAGATTTGTTACTCAGATTCCTCTCTAATACCAACATTTCAGCTGTCACTAAATATGTTGTCTGGCTTTCACGCTGACACTAGAGTTGCTTTCAATCTCAGGACCACGTGATGTATCCAATGGCTCACCCTCACAAAAAGATAAAAAACCCTGTGGCTAGCTTAGTCACGATCTCCAAACAGGAGCACAACAAAAACCAGCACTTGTATCACCACCGTTCATTTGAGAAATAACATGATCCAGCCTTAGAATAAGGACCTGAAAACTGAATTTCAGTATAAACAAGCCACCTTTGGTTGTCTCATCATTTGACCATGCCTACACAGAAAACACATCTGATAAACTCAAAGTCCTCCCATGAAATTAATATTTAACCTGAAAACACACTGGAGTCCACTGAATTTCACAACAATTTCTGTTTCAGAAAGAATCAATATATGAGCTGGTTTTTTGTTATTTATAGAAAAAGCCAAAATACTCTATTAGATCATTTATCAGCTTTAACTGATAAAAACCGTGATGCATCCTTAAAGATCTGCGAAAGACTCAAAATAAGAGAATTGCAGTTTTCTATTCCATCATGCCTTCCAAGCTCGCAGAAACTGCACATATTATGCTTTCTCACATCTTATCACCAAAGCTTAACCCCAGGTTAAGTGGATACAGCTTTTTTAACAGATATGTAAGATCAACACTGAAAATGGTACAACTTTGCTCCCAAAGCATATATTTCACATGATTTATAAACTTTGTTTGTATTATGTAACAAATTATTGTCTTTCAGAGGAGAATTTACATTTAAAAAAAAAATATTTTGCGCTAAAACCAGGACATATGTCTGACATTGCTGCAACACAATATACATCACCAGTTAATTAAATCAGTCACATTTATTTCATTAACACAGCTGGTAGTCTAAACAAATCTTTTCCAGCTCATATTCCAGAAAGAGTCTTGTAACACAATAGCATCCAGAGAAGGAGGTTGATTTAACGGTTTGGGGAAAGGCTGCAGCCGCAACTGACGTGCGGCAAAGCCGGCAGTGGCAGGACTCGTCCTCTCCATGGCATTCCCAGCAATTTCAGGATGTGGCAGAATCTGTGGCATGACCACAGCAAGGTGCACCAGAGAACATCAAAGAATCTTTAGGGTTGGAAAAGACCTCCAAGATCATCAAGTCCAACCATCAGCCTAACATCACCATGTCCACTAACCCAACTCCATCATGTCCACCACCATCCCCGCAGCTTTGTGGACAAAGTGCTGCTTCACAGAATTTGGTCCTTGATTTCTCCATATGTAGTTCCCATACTGACGGTGGCATTTCTTCACGCTCAAAGCTGTATTTGTAACAGACTAAATCCATTACAAGAGAGTCAGTCTGACTGGATCTTCTTAATGCCCGCAAAATGTTACTTTCTCTCACGTACAGGATAATCAGACAGAAAAAAAAAAAAAAGAATTAATAACAAAAGAAAAAAAAAATCCTCTGTTATTGTAAGAGCACTTCTTGATCAGAGAGTCATAGCACACAATTACTCCATAAACTTCATGGAAGTGACATTAATGAAGAATGGAATATTCTTCTTTTCCTATGCTAGGTGGCCCAGCTTGTTCTATGGCTTGCCCCCAAAAAGTGCTTCTAAAGCAGCAGATGGGAGAATTCAAAAGTTCATTTTCCTCCTTTCAATATAAACAACTGGAGCATATTTAAACTTTTTACGTGTTAAATTTTCATACAGTTTGTTTTAGATTTTGGAGGGGCATATCAGCATTCATTACATAAAATGAGTGACAAATCGAGTTCCCTGGAGTCAGAGAAAGGCGTGGCCAATCTAATGCATAAAGAAATCTCAGTTTCTTCAACGTAATCTAATGTTTCCATTTTCTGTATGGATTTGTGACAAACTACGAGCATAAAGGGGTCACTGTATTATATATAAACAAGCTGTTAATTTATTTTTTTATTATTTAAATACAATCATATAAATATCTGAGAACAAGCAAAAAATCTAATATATTAAATGGAAATTCACTCCATCTATCACACACTGACTTCAGTGAAGCCAGGATCCCACCTTTACCTTCTCAGTGTCAGTTATTAACCACGGATACATGAATTTAATTTGGTAAAGAACCATTAAAATGATTAACTAAGTTCATTTGATAAGGAGAAAGACAGCTTGTCTTGTCACTTATTAACATATACTCCCTAACTGGAATGCAAAATTTTAAATAAGTAACTGATTTTTAGCAAAAATTTCCTCTCTGCTTGTAATCAACTCTATGCAATTAGGGTATATTCACTAAAAGAATGAAGGAAGAAGCAAAAAAAAGGAATTTGGATGACAACTTCTTGAAAAGCATCACTGATTGTATTATCTGTCCTTCTGGGAAAAAAAAAAAAACAGTGGCTTTAAAAACAAGAGCACAACAAAAAAAGGGTAACTATTTGCGTGCATGAGCACACGGTGCTGGTGAAGCAGTGAAAATCAGCCCACAGACTTATCCACTGTGCTGTAACAATCAGAAGAGAGACAAAGGAAGTCAGAAAAAAAATCATTTGGGTAGAAAGGAGTCTACAAAGAAGCCACACGTGATTGATCCAGGAGTAGCCACTAGGTATTTTTTGAAGTAGAGCACTTTATAGACTGAAAAGAGTTATACAGATTTAAGAATTTGGCCTGGAAAAAAAAAAGTATATTTTTTCTGAACTTTCTTCTAAGAGTTTCTAAATAATCTATAAAAATACTTCTAGTGAAGCTAAATAAGCAAGTTAACATTTAATGATCATTTTTGTGTGTATGCCAACACACAAAAGAAGTCCAAACCATCAGAAACACCTTTTATCTCTTTAGCTAGGTTGGCACCTCAGCTAGCTGAATTTATACACTCATCGTGGTTTGTCACAGACTATCACAGCCCAGAATTGCAAAAGTAAACTGCATAGATTACCTTTTTTTTTCTGCCAGTGGAAGAAATAAAACCCAACCAAATAACCAAAACCAGACTCACTTGGAAAGAAAATCTGAGTCAAAGACCACTTGCTGCTGCTGAAATCTTAGAAAGACTTCTTCGTTAGTTTGGCTTAATTTATTCCCCAAGGAATCTATTAGGAACAGTAATTATGAAACACTGAAGATGACTATGAAAAGGGAGTTGGAAAACTTGATAGAGTATTCCTCTTCCCAATAAAGAGATTAAGAAAAATAAGGTTCTTGGCTGTCCCAGGAAACAACATTCAATAAAATATTAATTCATTATTTTTAACAAATGGAATCTCAACGCTTTCATGTATCTGTCCACTAAAGCTCTTCTACCACTGTAATACTTTCTTTCCAATGCATATTTGTTTTAACAAGACAACTGTACAAGAAGCAAAATATTCCGCGGCTGGAGGAGGAATTGTGCTCTCCTTTGCACTTCCCATGCGTCAGCCCCAACAAGGATGCACGCAAGGATGCCAAGCGGTTGCTGCCAAGCTGAGCCTCTGCCTATCTTTCCCCCAAAGTGAAAGGACTACTTTGGATCTCAATCATCAAATCAACCACTAGTTTTTATTAAATCTGTAGGAACGACAATCTCATGACTGATGACTTAAATCTAATGACTAGATCTTATGACTAATGATTCGATCTAATGACTTCTGGCTCTGTCAAATTTGTATGAAATTAACCAGTGTGTTGAAAAATGGGGAGGAGGTTGGGCAGTGATAAATGGCTGAACAGGCAGACATGGAGACGGGAAAATTTGGCCCTTAGGAAGCCAGTCTAAAAATAATTAAAAAAAAAATAATAATCTAAGTGATCAGTCAATTTATCCTAAATTTCTTTGACAACCATTTCTCCCCAGAAGAGGAGTCAATTCCACAATAAAAGTGTGCTAGCAAACAAGGTTCCATTTAAAGCAGTTTCAGATCAGCAGGAATTAAGCCGACCCAGTATTTTTAAATGTCTGCCCTTCCTCGTTGCAGGGAGCACATTATACCGTCTATTCTAAATCTTCTCTCCAGTGAAGTAGGACATAGATGGAAATAGAAAATTTGTGTCTTGATGAGGAAAATGCTACAGTTAAATTGTGCTTTGAAGAGCAGGTGAAGACTATCTGAGGTTTAAAGGAGAGGGGTTCTTCAGTGGTAAAACACATTTGGGATGCAGGGCACAGGACTTGCAAGGAAGAGAAGACTGTGTAAGTACGTGGGCTAACACTCCCAGCTTCCCGACACTGGTTGCTAAAGCCTCTGCAGACAGGAACTAGCAAAGCAAATTAGACCTGGGCACCCCAGCTTAGAGCTGCTAGAGGAAGGCAGCAACCACCCTTTTCCAAAACTCCTTGTAGTAATGGCAGCCATCATATTATAGTACTAAGTGTGAGAAATAAGATCTTCTACAACAAGAAACACAGTTGTTAAACAACCCCGTCAACATCCCCTCCCCATCAACACGGAAACATGCAATGCAGTTAGCTAGTAAATAACGTCATTGTTTACAAACAGCTAAAACAGATTAGCTGTTCTTTTAAATCACATGAAAACAAAAAAATGGAACATCAACCTCACGGTAAGATTATGATAAAATATTTTCCACTTACCAGCAAACTCTGGCTATACATGTTCTTAAACAAGCGTAAGTAGAGTAATTATGTATTTTACCTCTCATATTGCATTTATTTATTCAGTTTCTCTGAGTCTTTATGATACAAAATGCAGCTAACATTTGATCTGAACTAAGTAAATTCCAACCTAGATGCTTAAATAAAAGCAAAACACAGTAGTGAAAGCATAAATAGGCATCTTTAGTTAGATACAATAAAAAGCAGACTCTCTTTTTGCATGAAGAATCTAAGGCACGAGAGACTAGCCAAAATTTAAATGGGAGGCACAGCAGGACACTTTCTGCAGAGACCTGAAATTTGGAACCCAACTATTTCTCCTAGCTGACAGCTGATTTGTTAACCAAATGTTCTCCTGTAACACAAGGTGGTTTTCCTTGACCTCTAAAGACACAGACACACGCGACAAATGCAGCAAAGCGTTCCCAAAGAAAACTCTTTTCAACACACAAATTCTGCTGCTTCTTCTGAATTTGCAGAATATGCTACGTAGACTTGCCTGGCATTTGTTAACACAACAGGAGAGACTTCGGGGATGGACAAACTGGGGAAGCAAGTGAATGGAGGAAAACTGGGAAAAAGAATGCAGATGTGGGGGAGGACTCACATGAAAGATGTGGAGGAGCTAATGACATCGTTAACACCAAATTAAATGGAGTTTTAATGAGCTTTTTCCCCATAGGAGATAAGGCAGTAAAAATGTTACTTGCTGGAAGTAGTAACTAGATAAAGATTTGGTTTGACTTTTCTGAATCTCTGGAATACAATTTGTCTAAATGTTTTGGTTTGTTTTTTTTTTTTTTTTTTTTTTTTAACAAAATGCCATGATATAAATACACAATATTCTGTAATCTACTAGATTTTGCCATCACCCAGAAATATAACTTTTTACCTGAATCTCTCCCATAGGACAAGATGTGATGTGGCTGGTAAAACAGACAACGGGGACCTATCAGTACATATTAGAAATCAATTTGAAAATAATTTTTTAGATTATGTAGCTGAAGTGTTAGTTACTTTTTTATTATTATTACTTTTAAAACCCACCCTTTCCTTCTCAAAAAGTAAACATTTCTGAGCCGGGAATTCTGAACACCAAAGAACGCTCAAGCAGCTATTTGACCCACAATTTAGAAGAGGAGTCACCAAATTAAAGAAAGATCTCCCCAAAACTAAGTGATAAAATCCACATTCACTCAGATTGGCTGGGTGAAGGAAGGGAGGAATTGCCACTGAATTCTTCTGTTCAGACTTAAGTAGACCATGGTCTGTTGCATGGTGAATAACTAAATTTTGTTGACTTTCTCAACCAAAACACCAAAGAAATGCTCATCAAAACTGAAGAAATCAAATCACATCCATGCAGTGAGTTTACAGAAGGATGCCCAGTACGCTTCCAGGCGTACGCTGTCTTTCCCAGCCTACAAACCCTGAGAGGCTGCGGCAGCGGCTCCGATGGAATCATCAGGGAAGACCGTGCAGCAGCTGGAGATGGCAGCAACCTTCAGGAGCACCCAGGACCTGGAGGAGCTCTGCTTCCGCATCCGCAGTGCTCAACACCACAACACTCTGGAAATTACATAGCGTTTTGGCCAGCGACAGCGGCACGCAAAGTGTGCCCTTAAGTGAGAGGCACCCACACTGCAGAAGGCAGGTCCATGCTGGAAAATGGAAAATACCTGGGATTAACAGAGAGAGAGGGAAAGTGTTTGGAGGCACTCTTGCCCCTGGCCCTCTGAAGACTTTGTGATACAACTCTTGCAGATGCAAATCTTGGCTCAGTGACTCTAAAGCAAAACACACGTCGTGAGACTTCCGGATGACTGCTGAGAAATAAAATTGTAAGATGGTCTATCCTTAGGCAAGGAAAAGGGATTTAAATACTGTTTTGAGGCCAGAAGTTCAAAAAGGACCTACAGAATAGTGGTGAAAAATAGCACGTTTGTAAATGGCATTAAGCACTTGGCCCTATCTATGTAGACTTTCCATTAACTGGTTTCTTCAAAATTGAATTTATACTTCAAAGGATTAGATTTTCAGGTCACCATTTTAGCACAGTTAAATTTTCTAATATTAATAGCCATAAATTAAATCTAGTTGAGTTCAAAATCTAGTTACGTATTTAATTCCATTAGCTTCCTGGCACAGAAAATTTACCCAGGCAATTATGGACTCTGTACACTTGTAACTAACAGAACTATTTATTAAAAAATGTTTTCTACAAAAGTCATTCTGTTTCTCAAAAATCAAGCAAATTTCATTTTTTTTTCCTGGTGGCCTTTCCCATTTAACTCTTAGTTATTCATTAGGAATCATAAAGTATACAGAGCAAAGACTGACAGAGCCAGTCCCTGGGTAGTTTTAAATTTGTCTTGCAGCTTCTCTCATTTCTATTTTTCCTATGTTGATGAATTAAGTTAAATTTTCTGGGTAAAGATGGATGTCATATAACACAAAAGTGACAAAATATGCAGCTGAGTAGAAGTCAAATCATCTCTTATCTATATTCTATTGTAAATTATTAATTCTTATGATTTATTAATGCATATTCAATGTAGAAATCTTTAGATGCTTAATAAACATTCCACATCTGAACAAGATTTTAAATACTACTTTTCTTTAAATGCAAAGCGAAAATGAGTCAGGTAGGTTTTATCCCATATTTAACAAAAATCTCTACAACCATCTCTGGGTGTAACACTCCTGTTACACAACTTGCACGGTTTTTCAACCTCCGAAAAAAAATTAGTTTAATGCATTTATAAAGCATAACAGTAGAGAGTTGACAGAGAGTGTGACAAGAGAAGTGGTATCATTGTGGGAGAGAAAGGTCACATTTCTTCAGATAGGAACGAAGAATATGCATGTACATCTTCAAATGTATCTTATTTTTTCTTATTATAAGCAAGTAAATGAATCGACATGTAAAGCAGCATAAGGACAGTGAAACATAGCACAAAGACTGCAGCTGCTGCTGATTCAAGAAACAGCATGCAGGTGTGTTTGAGCTAAAATTCTAAAATTTTCTTTTAATTTGGAAATTATCTTGGCTGAAAGCACTTGGGAACTGCATCCGTATACAGCCAATGCTCATGCCAACTTCATCCCGTCACCACAGACGCTGTGCTCTTGGTACAACCGTCTGCAGAATGGATGCGTGAAACGCATCCCTGAAATGAACTGGTTTAAAAATTATCTGCTTTGAGGCAGGGTATCAAAACCTGCTAGGCTTAAAGCCATAGCTTTACAAAGCTTTACAACAAAGCGGGCTTACATCTCCTCCTTCTGAATCTTCCTCTTGCTATGTTAAAAGGGGACTCTAGAACTGATATTTTGCTGGTAGCAAACAGCTACATATTTCACAGTAACATCTACTCACATAATACGTGAATTACATACACACTTTCATAGAAAGAGAAAGGAAAGATTAGTTATTAAGGAAAAACTGGGATGCAGAAGAGGTATTTTGTCATTTAACAGCGTGCAATGAACAGTGCAATTTCTGTTTCAGCACCTTTTTAACTTTCAAATAAGGAGAATTATTACTGTATTACACTCTTCCTTCCCCCTTCTTCCCTCAGAAATGCTACTTTGAAGTTCCGCTATATTATTTCTAGTATGTTAACACATCACTGTATTTATGAGCCTGATCTTCAAACCCTTCTTCAAGGCTTTCGGCTCAATTTCATGCCTAGTGTTTCATATATCATTAGGCAGAGTTTCTTCCTTCCTCAGGGCATGAGAGTACGACTGGATACCTCCTTGACACACACACACTCCCACAAAAAGGTTTGAAATTATTCTGTAATTCTTTCATACCTTTTGGGTTAGAAACCGTCGTCGTGGAACTAGTAATATTTGCTTTACTCTTCATCTAAGGTGATTAAGTCATCTACTAGCAGGAGTAGGTTTAATTCTGTATCTATTAACTACAGGTTAAAAAGATAGAGAGACGAGTTACAGTATGCCCTCTCAGGGCTGTTACGTCCTTCAAGGCATTTTTCCTGTGTTCAGAAAGAAATTTCTTAACGTGAACTGTGATTCTGTGCAAAAAAAAAAGGCTTATTAACTCAAAATGTGACTCCTAAGCAATACTTTGGGCAAAAGATACACCTGACGTATTACTTAAAGCTACTCTGAAAATAACCCAAATCCACAAGTATTTAAGCAGATAAACACAACATTACGACATTTTTGTATCTTTACCAACTCATTTGAGTGACTAAGCAGTATAAGCAACTCCTGGCCTTTAAACACCAGCAACATTTAATAACGCTTGTTTATATGTTTATTCAAGCTACCTTAACACTGGGCTGAGACCTACTGAGCACACAGTAAAAAATTCCAAGGCAATTTACATAATTTTAATTTCATGATATGCAAAGTACCCAGTTGCACTTCTGCAACCTACATCTTGGAGAAGGCAATGACATTGACTGTGTAAAGATTACTGCAACGTCACCTCACAAGCCAGAACACGTGCCTTGACATTCCAACGCGCATTCCCTCTCAAAACGAGGAAGCAATTACTTCTATTTCTTCTCTTTCAATAACACTCTTGCCTCTGCATAATACAGTTATATGACAGATTATTCAATTTTTTTTGACACAGTGTTAACAAGCACACAGGCTACTTTGGGCTCAATGTCTCCTCTTGATCCTACATGCTTGCTAATTGCAGAGGAAGAAAAGGTTCTGTAATTAACCTGATGGGAAATAGCAGAAATCTTTAAAATTCCCACTCTACATGCAAATATCTGTCATCTTTCTGCTTTACCGCAGGCTATTCAGACTGCTGTCAATCTCAACAGACTGCACAGGTCCTAGGAAGAGTCAACTGCCACAAAATTCAGCAGATCACTCGACATAGTAAGGAGGTGAACAGTAAAAAAAAAAAAAAACCAAAAACCAGTATAAAAAAAGTCTTCTATCTCTTATAGAGATATCCTGATTCATTGGTCTGGTAAAATTTATCAACATTCATAACAACAAGATCTGAGTTTAGAAGCGGATTTTCAACATGTCTTGATAACCAGCTCTGTAATCTCAAGAATAAGAAATCTCATGATGTTTAATTATTTTTAAATTAGAAATGCAAGGAAGAATTTCTCTGAGGCTACAGCAGCCACATACAGCAACCCAACAAAAACACCTGAAAGGAGCTACAATATTAAATTTACAGGCAATACACACAAATGGCAAATCAATAAGATGAAAATCAGAAAGGGTATTGGCAACTAGTGTTTAATATGGGACATTTAGCTAGCTTCTTATAAGTCTATATTTCATTTTGTCCCAGGATTTTCAAAATTGAAAATGATGAAGAGAACGCTTAACATCCTACAACTGAAGTAATTCTTAAGAATACCGTTGTTGATTTAACAGTGTATTGGATTGCTGCCAAGACTAGAAGCTATATTCAATTAGCTTATGAACATATGTCTTAATGTGTTTAGAAGAACCAGGGTGCAATTAAATTCACAAAAATTATTTAGCAGATGGAATCAAATTAATGTGTTCCTGTGTCTCATGTTCATGTAATTGTGTTTATTTTATTTTTGCTTACAAAAAAACTAAACCAGCTATAAATCTAAAACCAGAGATAATTTCTTTTTCTGTTGAGATGCAAAGATGAGTATCAAAAGTTGTCTTGAACTCAAGGAACAAATTTGTATGATCTGTATTTCCTCTTTTATAATATAGAAAGTGTAGAATATTTCTATCTAGGAGAGCAGCAAGTTAACTTGCTATTAAAATCTAGCACCGTTCCGTTCCAGAAGGAGGAGGCCAATGCTGTTTCTAACTTGGAGCATTTGTGATGACCCTAAGCACACAGTCCACTTCAGTTCACCTGTGACAGAAAAACTGAACTAAATAATTACGGACAAAGCTATAAAACCATCACAGACTAGGAAAGGAAAGCCGCAAAGAGAAAACCCGCCATGTGTCTACTCTAATTCTGGAGAATGAAACGTAGATAGCTGAAACTCCCTGACAGTTTACTCACATTTCCAAAGCCCTTTTGACAAGCTCCATGGAAAAGACTATGAAAGCACGAGGTGAAGCCATGAAGTAGAACTTGGTTATAAACAAAGGCGAAGGAATGAGTCATGCCTCTTAGTGCCTTGAAAGGAGGTGTCATGTCCCACACTTCCACGATGGAAATGAAAGAGGCTGAGTAGAAAAAAGGCAAAGCACCACAGCAGACAACTGCTCTTAGTCAGAGCCTGAGCTGACTGAAATTTCAAAATGCAGCCAGCAGGAGAAAGTAAATGGGAACTCTAATACCAGAGAAAATTTACTCTATGGGAACGGAGGACATTCAGCGCTGACAACAAGAGACCTGTCCTTTATTGCACAGGTACCTCTGCTCACAGTTTCCATTACATGACAACTGAACTTCCTAAATGAGAAGGGAATATACTTGAATGTCCCTGTATTTATTGCTGATAGGTAAATAGACGATAACGAAAGCAAAATAGTCTATTACTGACGCACAGAGGCATCCGCTGTCATCAGGATGGACCAAAAAGCTCTTTCAAGAGTGCAGCAGTGCTCTGAGAACTTCTGGTATCAGTATTGCTTAAATGGAAAGGATGTGTTATAGGGAAAAAAAAATAAAATAGTTCTTTTATAGGACAGATCAAGGCAATTCATGTGCCTTTTCACAGAATTCAGACAGAGGAAAAGAGGGCCTCGGGTAGGGCAGATGACGAGCTGCTGTTATATGAAATTGCTGCTTCTCAGTTTCGACTGAACATCCCTCACACAGCGCTGCTCAGGCCTGCGTTTACCTTTCCATGCCACACAATTTCTGCAGCTGCAGTCAGCCTCCACACACCAGTATCTCTGGCTCTCATGCCTCCTCATGGCCCCCAGTTTACAGTTCTTAGCACAACTTTCACCGCTGCCCTATTACTTTTCCATATCCACTGATTCAGTTGACAACTTCTTTGTATCTGCCCTGCATGATGAGTTTTCCTCTGTTCGAGCAAGTCCTCTCAATTTCACATTAGCCAAAATTTAATGAGCAAACATCTAAGAATATCTTCTAATCACTGTACAAAATCATTAATAATCACTATCCATCCTGAAAACTGTATTTTGTTCACGGCTTCTTGTAGTTGACTCCTTAGCCATCTTCCTATCCAACTTTTTCCCCTTCCAATAATTATTTTCTATGGAATGCTAAAGTAAATGTTTTGTTTAAATGCAAACCGATTGATTCTGCTGTATTACTACTGTTTAAAAAACCAGCTAATCTCTCAATTAGTCTTCACAAACTAGCTTTAAAAAAAACCCTCAGTGCCATTCATACCACTTCCCAACTGAACGTATACATCCTTTCGGTTACCTACCTATTCTTTCTAAAATTCTGGTTTAAAACTTCATCCAGAATTGACCATCAGAAAATCCGTTGGCCTACAGTTGTCACGTATTTTATCTTTTTGAATACAGATGTTATGTTCAATACTCATGTTTCATGCTGGACTATACTTGGACTCCTGAGGAATCCAAGCGACATAAATACGTTTACCGGCTCTGTAGGTGCTCGTCAGGCTCATTTTCAGTAGGGACCTCATCACCCACATGCACAACATGAACCTTACTGAAGGCTGACGCAAAGCATTCTTTTTTTTTGTTTCCAGACCCAAAGGAGAGGTAATACTACATGTTGAGGGAGGTGTGAACATGCTATATATGTCCCAAATATTAATAAGAATGAACAATTTTTTTTTGTTATTTAAATACGCCTTACAAAATGCAAATCACAGTGGTTATCACTGTTTTGCATTCTTTTTATTTTAAATTTTCCTTACATTTCAATCCCCTTTCAAATCTTTGTGGATTTTCTACTTCCTCCTGTATCCTCCTCAAAAAGCTTCTTCATGCAAGTAAAGCCACAATCTTTCCTACAAGCTCCCCTTTGTCCTGTCGATGAGGGGGAGTGAGGGAGCGGCTGGGTGGCCACTTGCCAGCCAGCCAAGGTCAACCCACCACAACTGCTTTCCTGCCCATCATGACCATTCAGCTTTATCTCTACAATTCCCAGTTTGGTGTCCCATACGAGGTGTTTCAATTGCATCATTACAATACAGAATACATTTTAAAAGTTGCTATGTTTTTGCTATACTTAAGCTACAGCTGACTCTCTAATTGTGCTTTGCATGTTTAGTCTTGATGTCTCACAGTTCCGCAGCTACCCAGGTGATACTCAGTCTGACAAACAAAAGCTGCCATCTACATCTCAAGAAAATCAAACATCCCAAGTCTCTCCTGATAATACCATTCCCTTCAGACTATTTTCAAAACCATTTCATGATTCTGAATTATTTCTCTAGAGGAATCCCACTAACGTTCACCTAAGCTGCAATGACTTGGAGCATTTTTCACACTCTGTTTCAGCAAGAATCTGGCTGCACTGTTTGTTCCAGCAGTAATAACAATAAATTGCCTCTTTTATGTCCCTCAAACACAAGTTTGTATTGCTTCCTTTTGCTGTCAACATCGTTACCTAGATTCTCTCCTAATAGATCTATCTACTCTTTTCATGAGCCCCCACTGACAAAGATCTTTTATATGTGGTGTATTTATATGTGGCTATAACAGTCTGTAAAGTCATCCTCACATTTAATCTCTCAAAACATTTCTAACTTATTATAACTCTGATACTGGACACATTTAATGATTTTTTTTTTTTTCTGATCTCTATGGATTGGTCTGTCTTTCCTTCCACACAGCATGTGCTTCTGGCTTTTCCTTCTCATTTTCTGTAAGATCAGAATTATTCCACAGCTCTACTTCTCTTCCTTTGCCTTATTTTCACCGGTCATACAGGACAGGGGGATAAAATAAGATGGAAAAGCTTGAGGGTCAAGAGAAGGACAGGGAAATCACCTATCAGTTACTGTCACAGGAAAACCAGCTACTGCCAGAAAATCTACTCCTGCATGGGCTCCTCTCCACAGGTGGCAGCTCCAGCGCCAGGTCTCCATGGACATCAGCTTCCTTCAGGACACATCCACCTGCTCCAGTGTGGGGTCTTCCGTAGGCTGCAGTGTGGATCTCTGCTCTGGTGTGGTCCTCCATGGGTTGCAGAGGTACAACCAGCTTCTCCATGGTGCAGATGCTTGCCACAGCGCTGAGTGTACAGCCATGCTGGGACGCCAGGTCTCACTTGGTCCAGCACCCAGGGAAAATCTGTCAATAGGCTGAGAGAGTTCCCACACACAGACTAAATACCTCTCCAGGATTTTTCTTACCTGCCATTTCAGGCTCTGAAGAGGCCTTGTACCTATCTCTACCCCAGCACAGTTTCTTATCCTAGCATCATATTCCTTGCCAATTCTCCGTTCCTCAAACTTCTTAGCACAGGCTTAGCCTCCATCTTCTGCCAGTCCCAGTCTTCCCAGCCTATCCTCAATCTCACTTGCCTTATACACTCACCCCTCCTTCCTTTTTCTTCATTGTTTAGGCATTTCACCTCCTCTGCCTCTCACGATCCATCTCATTTTCTCTTTATCCATTTTTTTTTTCCTAGTTCCTCCTCTCTCCTTCCTGTAACTTATTCCCTCCATGCACATATGTTTCCTGGGTTATCAATGCTTCTCTCTAGTTCCTGTCTCTCTTCCACAGCTGTTTACAAACTCATCATTAATTCAAGATTGCTCCCTCGCTCACAGTCTTCTAACCAGGTGTACCCACAGTTCAGAGAAAAAAAAATATCTGAGATTTCCACCAGATTTTGAAAGGTCAGCTGAGGAAACAAGTGCAATTAAAGAACTGACAAACAGAACCAACTACAGCATATAATTTGGGTAAGTTTTCAGAAGAAAACTTCCTACTCGAATGCATAAGAGCACTATCATTTTTATAATCAAAGCTCACTAGAATTAAAAAAAAAATAAATCAACAAAAAGCAGACAAATAGCTAAAATAGAAAACATCAACTCAAACAATTACAGTTTTAGCAAATGCTTCATAACTTTAGTAAAGTCTCTAACAGTGGCAAGTATCTGAGGATATTGTATCACGAGGTACAAGCAGTCTTATCTTCTAATAAGCCATAAATAAACGTCAGTAGTGATTATACAACATCCACGAGCTGTGTCAGTGCCTGAGAATTCCATCATGAAATTTATTAGAAGATGAGCAGCAAGGAAACTGCAACTTCTTTCTTTTCTGCATCCAAAGCACTAAAACAGCCGAGCTGCCCAAGAGAGTTAGCTACGTTCCCAATTAAGGCAGATAACGTAATTACCTGAAGAACATAACAGCGTTATTTAACATACTTTCACTGTGTACTTGTAGAGCCATAAGTAAGCACCTTTTTAAAAAATATAATCTAACTTGTCATTTTAAGGTCTTTCATAAAAAAGATTTTTTTTTTTTTTTCACACCTCCATAGATCTTAAATGGAAAGATACTTAATATTTGGTATTTTCATCTTACCCCCAATTTACTTAGCATGTGTTACTCCATCATGATTTAATTTGGACAAGAAAACCGCATGGCTGCTCAAGCAGCAAATTTAAAGTGTAAATGGATTCTTGGCTGCCGATGGCCCAGTTTCTGCTTCTGTTTCCATAGAAACTCATGTAGGAGTGGCAAGAAGGTATAACTTAAAATATGAACTTAAGGGTTTACTTCCCCCCCATCCTCCCTCTCATTCTAACTCCATCTCTGAGCAAATGGGATGTAGTTTAAATTTTTAGCCCCTTCTTTCTCATTCTTTGATTTTACTCATGTAAGTATATGAAGCAAAAATCACACGAAAGAGCAATTTTCTTTGCTAAATTCCAAATTCTGGGCTGCAAAAAGCATCTACTTGAACAGGAGGAGGAATGTAACACCCTCACAGATCCCACGCACATGTGTTTGATACCATGTCACAAACTGCTCCTGTCCAGTGAAATTCTTACCTCTGATGAATGGATGGAAATAGGGAAAAATCACCTTTAAAACGAGGTGTACAGCACTCAGATTTGCATAGGAGGAAACTCTGTGAAGCCCCATGTCTGATACTTCATATAGCCCAATTAACATGCTAGGCTAATAATAATTCTCTCCTTTATTAACCATCACTCTCACAATATCTTCACCCTTAAGATTCAATTAATGAATATCTATGATGAGACCCGAGCATGGTGTATTTCCTATAATAACAGGTCCTATAATAAAAAATCACTTCATGAACATAAACATTTAGTGAGTTTGGTCATTAGAAATGGTTAAGGCCTCAGATGTGACTAAGCAATTCTTTAAAGGCTTGATGGTGACAAATGGGACCTTAACTAAGATTTCATATTAAGTAACAGACAAAGGATTCAGAGACAGGTCCAGTGTCTCGATCTCATTACTGGGTATATTTAATTGCAAGCAAGATCCACTGCACACACTCTTAAGACTACTTTGGGCAGTTTTTCAACACAATCTTTTCAGGTTCTTGCCAAAATGAGCTCCACATTAAACAAGCAAACAAAGAAATCAATGCCCAACCTCCCAAAACAAAACAAGTTAGGCAGGGAAACAGAGGAGGAATCAATAAGTACACAAAGGCTACCATCCAGTCATCTTCCTCTGCAGGGTCCTTTCCTACTTACCGAACTCAAACAGTTGTTTTCCCTCCCATAAAATTCTGAGAGAGTAACCTACTGAAATGCAAAATTCATGAGGGTTTGCAAACCTTTATTCCAGAAACGGTGGAACTAGTCACAGTACATGAACCCCTCTTCACTTCTTCTCTCTAGCAGATGACAGGAGTCTGAGCGAGTTCTTTTCCAGAAAAAAAAAACACTTGCTAATAAAAATCTTACCTTTTCCTGCTTCAGTTTACATATCAGGGTGTTAAAGCAATGCCCTATGGACTGCTGGCAGCCTTTGGTGGGCAACAAGGACAGAATCTTTCTTCACGTAGCATCAGAAATAAAGTAGCTATGAAGGGGGCATCATTTCAGAAACTAATCAAACTTGCCTTCCAGAACATATATGCTCTGTAATCATCAAGCCTGCTACTGCATGGTAAAAACAATTTGAAAAAGAAATAAATAAATTTCTAGCAATCTTCTGAGCTAGTGAGGAAAGCATATGATGTGATAAGTCGCAGCGGATTTTTGATAAGAGAAGCAGAAAAATACCTGGAAGAAACCTAGAAAGCTCTTGCAATCTGCCTCCTGTTGCAATAGCATCAATCCTACCTAAATATATACAGCAGAGGTTTATCTCACCGATCACTAGTAATGAAGACTCTACTATTTATGCTAGCAGAATTCTCTAGCACCTTAAGTATCTTTAAATCAATGATCTTCTTAATAAAATAAAAAATGTGAAAACTTTTCAAAAAGTTGGCACTCTTCAGTATTTGCCTTTCGCAACAGATATTAGTATATTAAAAAAAAGCTTCTATGTTAAAGCAGCCTAGCCTGAGGGCTGGAATGTAGATAAAAAGTATTTCTCAAGTCTGTGTGACTTCCTCCCCAGTTATTCTCCAAGAAGTCAGACCCTAAAAGACTGGCTGCTCTAGTCTGGAAGCGTAGGTGTCAGGCTTGTAGCTAGAGTGGCATTGTGGCTTTGATGGGAGAAACTCTACATAATGCCGTCAGCAGAAAGTAACCTACTACCTTAAAAAAAATAAAAAAAAAAAAAAAAAAGAAAAAAAAAAAGCCCACAAAAATCCCCATGATGTTAATTTTAATTAATTTTGTTCTTGGTCTCCTCTGGGATTTCTTTACGTGATCCACATTTTTCTGAAGTCCGATGTCCCTATTAGACATGTCTCACCAAAGGAGAAATTATCATGCTTATTGCTCTAAACAGAGTGATTGCTATACTTGCCTGTCCACTAAAAAAAAAAAATAAATAAAAAAAATTTCTTAGTTGTGTTTTTCAATATTGCATAGGGTTTTCTTGTAACAACATAATATTTTTTGATTCACAGAATCATTATATCATAAAACAGGCTGACTGTTTTGTTGAGACCAGGATTTCTAACAACATTTTGCCTGAGAATTCCAAGACACCTAGATCTTGTGCAAACATCTGAGCGTAGAGATGTATTTATAGATTGCCTTTGGATATTTATTTCTATACCATGCCTGTTGTACTTCACAATTAAAGTAAGTGAGACATCAAAACCTAACTGGGTATGAGGGAATAATCATGCATCAGAATATAAGGAAACCAATTAAGCATCCTTCAGAAAAAAACCTTGACTTTTCCAGACAATCAAGCTTTTCCCATATTTGTACAACACAAACTAGGACAATAATTCTTTGGAAAAATCTTTGAAATGCCATAAAATGATGCTCAAAAACTGACTGTTCAAAACAGAAGTCACTTTCTAAAATATTTGCGAACTTCTGGGTGCTACTTATTTGTTTTGCTGTTGTAAAGAAATGACAGTGACAAATATTTTTTCTTATACCATTTGTCCTAAATAAGAGAATTGGTAAAAATACCTTTCAGTTGAATACACGCCGGTGAAGGCTTTGCTGTACCTGTCTACAAGCACAGCAATTTTTCTGGTGGCACCTTTAAGAGTCAGAAGACTGAAAAGGATGATTGTTGGGTTTGGAAATGACAAGACATTTTCCTTGACTCCTGTGTGTGATAGAGGGAGAAATGTTCTCCGAATAGAAAGCCACTATTTTATGGCTTTTTTACTGACTTTTAAAGTCAGTATTTTAAACCTCACCAATCAGCAATCTGCAAATCCATCCAAAGTTCAAACAATAAGTACAATATTAAACGTTTTTGAAGAAAATAGAGTATAATACATTTGGCCTACACATTTATTAAAGTGAATTCCACTAGTTTACAAACTGGCTACTACATGAAATGATGTTGAATACCTAAAATTGAGAACCGAAAGGAGAGCTGTAAAATCTCTGATGAAAAGGTAATAATAATAATAATAAAAAAAACCAAACAAACTATGTTATTGATTTCCCAATCCCACAGAATTTTTCATGTTTAACGCTACATAAACTATTCAACAAAATCTACTAAGAGTTTAGATTTTTTTTGTTTTGCTGTTTTGTACGTGAGCGTGCAAACAGCTTCTCCCTGTCCTAAACTCTTTTTTTTTTTTTACTAAGAATACATCAGTGGATATAATAAAATGACAATTATAATTTTTGTGCTATTATACAAAGATTATGACTCATTCATTAAAATATCTAAATTAGCAAGCCTACTGCTAGCTAAAATGGAAGACACTAATATAGCCAAAGACTCAACACTTTGCATTATATATTACTAACAAATCTTTGTGTAGAACAATGCATAAATATTTCATACAAAGCAAATACGCTTTGTAAAAAGTAGCATGATCTGAAACATACCCCAATAAGTCCCATCACATCTGACGTGTATTCAAAATACCCTTGATTATTTCACATAAGCAGAAAAGAACCAGCATAGATGCTGAGTTCAATTTAATACAAATCATGTTTTTTGCCATCCGTTGGGACTGGCAATTTAGCTTTTATAGTGAAACCCCTGCATTCCTTTCATCTTATGTCATGAAGTAAGTAATCTCTACTGCCACTTTCCCATCTGAAAATATACCAAGGTACCAGATAACCAATAAATCACCAGAGAGCTTTATAAAGGAAAATTTTTTTACAATGAGCATGATGGAACACTGGCCCAGGTTGCCCAGAGAGGTGGTGGATGCCCCATCCCTGGAAACATTCCAGGCCAGGTTGGACGGGGCGCTCTGAGCAACCTGATCCAGTTGGAGATGTCCCTGATCCCTGCAGGGGGGTTGGCATTTAAAGGTCCCTTCCAACCCAAACTGTTCTATGAGTCTATGTTCTTGGAGCTCAGTAATTCAGATATAAGTCAATTCCTTATTTTAAACAGGTCTACAAACATTGTCCAGACATGAGCAGAGATAACTGTTTATTCATTTATTTATAACCTCAAAGGTATGAAAACACAGACTGCTTCATATGACATCTTCAGATTTCCCATTTGATTCCTCACTTTTAGGCTTTTCCCTCCCTTCCTTCCACACAAAAGCACTCCAAGTTCAGAGAAGGCTTTCCTGCCTGTATGCTCTAGTTCACGCTCTATTACTACTTTTGCAGAGATAGAAGCATGAGCCTCTGTTTAAAATCGACCGGCACAGCAGCACAAAGTAGACTTGACTCTACAACTTATTTACTGTTGACCTGTACTTTCCCTAAAACCTCTTTCCTTATTCTCTAATTTTCAGTTTAATTTTGTATGTTTTATATTATCGGGTTTATAGCACCAGTGCTGTGTCAGCAGAGCCCTCTTAGCAGATAGCAAACGCTGACGAGAGGAGCTTTCCTGCTGGCATCAGAAGACCGTCTCTTTGAGCAAACAGCACAAACTAGCTAAGCAAACAAAAGCTCTTGCACGTCAGCAAAGCTGCAGCAACATTGCCAATTTTACCACCGTATCAATGTCAACCAAGGGGCAGAATTTGTCACATCAAGCTGATGGGACGACATTACAAGAATGTTGTAGTACAGAAGAAAAAATTACTGAATCTATTTTGTGACAAGCACCTTTCACACTGTAATGGGGACAAACTTCCCCACTAGCATCAGGACTTCTCCATTCAAATTTCTTGCTCACCCAAGTATTAGTGCTAGTTTTTCTATGCTAGCTTTGATCTCAACCTAATAAAACAGCAGAGATTTTACAAATGTCTTGGGTGCATGGAAGCAGAATCTGGGGATCTAACACAACCACATCATCAATTCAAACCTCAACCACTTGTGAATGCTGTTTTTTTTTCCAAAACCAAGTTCTTAACTTCTTCTTTTAACAGTAGTCACTGTACTAAAGAAAAAATGCAATCCAATAGAGCCTTTTCCACTGCCATCCAGAAATGGCATAATCCATTAATACAAGTGCATTCCATCCATTTTTCCTACCTCTTCGTTTTCCATAAATTGAAAAGATCTAGCACAATACCATTGCAAGAAATGTAAAATAAGACTAAATTCCTCATTAAAAGCTCAAGATAAAAGGTTAAAATATAGACTGATATTAAATATCATCCACAAGATTTAAGTAAAAGTCTGCAAAGTGTTTTCCTACAAAAAAAAATTATTCTGGGAATATCTGTTCAAATTTTTTTTTCAATTTTTTATCAGAGTACTAATGTAATTGGACTTATGGATTCAGATCCAGAAAAAAAAAAAAACTTTCTGTTCCTATGAAATGATTTAAGTCAGTCTGCTTGGTAAAAGGAGAAACAGAACACTCAACTTCAAAATCAAGGATATAATAGTACAGAGAAGTCACATGAAATTAGGGAGTTGAGCAGAACTACTGACACACTAACAGTCAGGATCCAAGAAACGCATATCAGAAGTAAGCATTCTACTGCCAGCTTTAGCTTTGGAACATTTGAAGTACTTGACACACGAGGGAAACATTTGATTCTTTTTCCTAGATTAGGAATCTGCTTTAGAAATGGTTTGTACCTCTGATACCACCAATCTGTTTTCTACCAATAAAGTCCCTACAAACCCCACCTTCAGCCCAATAGCTATCCTCCAAACAAAGAGAAAGTCTGATTTCTCTCACACAGTGGTAAAAGAAACTCAAAATGTTACAAAAGACCACTGGACACAGAGCACACCTGCCTCAGGGAACATTTAAAGCAAACAGAAAAAAAAATCCAGCAGTAAAATTCAAACCTGCCTCAGGCTTCTGAAAGTAGAGGCTGCCAAATTCAAGATTCTAATACAGAATTTTCTCTTCCCTATCACTATAGAAAAAACCGAGACTCAAAAGCTGTAATGAAACAAACCTCCACAACTTTTAAGACAGCAATTAAAGGAACAATGCCTCAAACACCAACCAGAGACCAATATCTTGACATTCCCTGTTGTTGCTATGTAAGGTGATGCATGAAATCTGAAGATGCCAATCGGGTAGCACCTTTATACCAAATTACATTTTGTATGCATTAAATTATGTTTAGAATACCTAGACACTCAGAGACATACATACCATGAATATTTTGCAGTCTTTCCTGATTAGTACTGCTCTTACTTAAATTTTTGTTTCCTTAAAAAGGAAATGTTGGTCTTCTCACCTATTAAAAGAGATGTTCCGAAGCCAAGAGTAAAATCAAACTTCCCCAAACCAAGATAATTTTATAGCCTCTACAGTACATCCTAGACCTGCAGAGGATATATTACAAGAAATATAAATCTAGATTGTTGAGACTCCTTTAAGCCAGAACTTAAAACAGATATCAAGATGATCACCAAGCACTGCAAGTAAGGTAAGAATAAATGCTGCCTGAGGTGTTTTTTCATGTTCAAGATAGATGCTTTTGTATTTACCAGTCTAAAATAAGGGTTTTCAACAT
Organism: Ardeotis arabs; assembly: GCA_011801015.1. NCBI lineage: Eukaryota > Metazoa > Chordata > Aves > Otidiformes > Otididae > Ardeotis > Ardeotis arabs. The sequence goes on from JAAGAY010147506.1 coordinate 53,168, forward strand.
TTGGAAAACAAGGGGTTTTTTTACAAGGAACAGCAAAATAAACATTCTAATACCTCCACATCCAAAATACTCCATCCATCAACAGAATGCAAAACCTTCCCTGCAGGTAACACATCACAAATAAAATTACAGTGCAATCACTTTTTTTGAATTCTGTTATTCAAATACATATAACTATGGAAAGGTTTAGCTTTTTAGAAAAGTGGTTTTTCTCCAGTAACTCTTAGCAGGAAGCACAATACGTATAAAATCAGTGTTAAAATGCAGTGGGTCAGTTCAGCTTTCTATCACCAATAAAGACGTCCTATTCCTCTACTGCTGGCCTGCACTAGCTAGGATCGGAAATACGACCACAGCAAGAGGAGGACAACTTTGGAGAATCTACCTGGAGGTTTAAGAAATGGATAAGAAAGAATAAAGATCACTGACCAATCCATTCTTCAAACACGAGAGAGCAGACCTGTTCGGCAATGGGTCCCATCATCCACCCTATGTAATTCTAGCAAGATTCAGGTCAGATACAGCAGTAATAAAGCCTACTAGCTTTAAAGACAACTTCCCTTTTCGGCAAGTTTGATAAAGATATGTGGCAAATAAAGGCTGCCCCCTATACACGTCCACGTTCATTATATCTACTGCATATCAGACTTAAAATGAAAACTCCACTTTTGAAACACGAGTGTGCAAAGGTTTCATTTCTCAGCTAGAGAAGTCATTTTTTCAAGGTACTCGGTTCATAACATAGATGGGACGTGATTGTAATACAAAATGTACTAACATATTTATGATTATATAACGATTTTTACTGACTTCACAGAAACCACTTGGGTTTTTCTATTTACTCTTGACTTCAGCTTTAGGTTAGGTATTTGTATACGAAGTTACTATTAATTTCTTCATTTATGTTCAGTTGTTTAATAAAGGTTCACTGCTGCTGCACGGACATTTATTTAGAGACTATTTAGCAAATACTAGAAGTAGGAGTAAAGGAAGAAAAATCTCTGTTGCTATAGCTAAAATATGTGCAGTCTATAACCACCTCCACTCAGCATCTTCCTACTCCTCCAAACTGGTAATATTCTAAGTGTCTTCCCAGTTTGTTGAGCTGCACATTTGAATCTCCTGCAAAATTTCACAGGTTCCTAGGGTCAGTTCTTTTCATCCCTAGCCAGTTACTATCAATGATTATAGCCAATATCTGTATCTTCTCACATCTAATAAATTCAAAATTCTATTACAAATTGCTGTTTGTCAAGTCAACTAAACCTGCTAAACATGCGCAACTCTTCAATGGACATATGGTTAGTTCAGAAATGCAGCTGAGGCCATACTTTTAAACACCACGATCTCTATAAAGCACTGAAAAAACAAAGCACTCAATGAAATTTCTGTTTAGAATAGTCCCAGTCACAGGCAAAACTAGAGAGCAGAAAAACATAATAATCACCTTTTTAACTGTAAAATAGCAACATGAGCACAAATTATCATCAATATCAGAACGCTTAAAAACCATTTGCATCCTGTAAATGGTAATGGAAATAAACTGAGAAGACAGTTAGACTCAGATTTTTACTCCTCAAACATTATTAGATTCTACCAGCTGTCTCAAAAAAACATGTAAATTCTCTCTTGATAACTTGACATCCTGAAGATAGGGATGCTGTCATGCCATAATCAAAAAGCAAAAATGCCTTCCTACAACGCTAGAAAAATATAAACCTTGCAAGTTCCATTGTCTATAAAATTTGTTGCTTTGTCTAACATATACGCATGCATATATGTACAAATGAGTGTATCTATATATCTATATAAATACACGTATAAGCCCAAATTGGTCTATCTATCAAACCATCCACATTTTATAAAATATCTCTGGGCAGGAAAGCACAGAAGAAATGCATTTAAAAGTTCGGTATACTACAATGATGGGGAAAAAATTCAATGTTCTTCCCACCAGGGGGTGAATTAAATGCAAGAATTACAATATGGTTCTAATATAAAAAACAGAATGCAGACGACTTTCCCTTTTCCTGCCAAACAAGTCAGGGAAAACAAATGAGCTACCCTCAAATCACAACATGTGCCACACAAGATTTAACATTATATGATTATTTTTTTGGTGCAGAGTAACCTAAAAAATGTTTGGGTTTTGGTTTTTTTTTTTTTCTGGAAATAGAAACTTTTTTGTCACTCGGGTTTTAAATATGACATATTTTGAAGCACTGTTATTCCTTAAATAAAGACAATCTGAAATAATTACAAAATCAAGCTACAAAAATCACAAGTTAAAACTGATTTTACATTTGTAATTTTCTAAGGGTGACACCTTTCATTTCTACTTCTTTCAGTTTCTGAGTAGGTTAGCATAAGGTCAATGTCAATACTCAGTAAAAGAACTTGATTCACACTAAAAGTGGGAATTTATTCTTTACATTATGTATTGGATCTGGAGAGAGAAAGTCATATTAAACCCCAAAGTTAAATAACCTGTTTTCAGGACAGTATAAGTCACTTGAAAGAAGTCAAGATCTTTAAGAATAAATCTCATTCAAGGCACAGATGGCAGCTCACAGTAATATCTATGGGAACAAGTTACAAACGAGATTTTGTTAACCATCTATTTAATTATGTTCTTAATATTTGTATGCGGTAAGGGTAGTCTTTGTATTCTTTTAACAACCTTATTTTTATATGCTTATGCGTTATAGATTCATAGTCATAAAGATGTTCCAGTCAGGGTTAATAAACTAGGAGTACAAGAAGCCAACCCTCTGAAATTGACCTAAAAAACTTAATTTAATAGTACCCAGTCTAACTGTCTGTCGTATTATATAAATTAATAAAATAAGTTAAAACATCTGCAAAAATAACAAAGTATTCCAATTCAGGGTTAGAAAAATTGAAATGTTTGAAAATCTGAAGGTAAGTCAATATCTCTCCGTAGACTGTGGTCTACTTATTTGAGTTAAAAATGAGTTAGTAAGATTTGCAGGAATCATCATAAGGAGCCAAGCCAGCAGTCCATCTCACCTAGCCTTGTCTTTCGAATAGTACCCAGTAACTCACTCACACAGTATCTTACGCAAGAGAATCCAAGAATCAGCCCACGTAAGCAGGTCTTTCCTTCGTGCGCTCTCCCAGCGCTCTGAGTCTGGAGCGGCTTAGTCATCCAGAAGATGCATAAAAACAAATCTTTAGCCTCACCAGTGGATCTGTCCCCTTTCACTTCTTCCAAGTTTGTAATTCTGGACTCTACAGAGATCTGAGGTCTTGTATGACATGGATAATTAGATTTCAAAACTAACACCACCAGAAATGTAGCTTGCAGAGTATTAGCCCTGACAACCATACTGTTTCCAGATTCCAGAGCCAGAACATCATCTCAGTGCTGTCCTGCCACCTGGTTCACTTCAACCTCTGCTACTTCTAACAAGGTCCCAACCTGTGCTACCCGTACAACGATGACCCCCCAGTGACCTTTATTTTTTGCATCCTTGGATGAAGAATGTCCAGAAAAAAGAAACAAAGTCTCTTGCTTCCAAATCTGTTACTCAAGTCATTTGAGAATATATTGATTAAAGTTGAACAAGGATCAAAATCTTCATAATATTAAAATGAGAAAGAGAATTCAGGACTAGGTTTGAGAACCTAAACTCAACCTGCAGATTTTACTTTCCTTAGTTGCTATGAGATCAATATCAGATGAATGCATGAGCCTTCTTGTAAGTGCAAATGTCAGCATGAGCTGACATCTCAGCTACTTATTCTTTAAGTGCTCTCAGGCCACACACGGTCAGAGAGACTAAAAATTCTTTTGCCAAGCAAGAGCAGAAAGAGCACCAAAAAGGTAACTGAGCAACTGTAAGCTATTTGTACCTTTTCTCCTCTTTTGGAGGACAATGATACGGTGTTGGTGTCCTTCCAAAGGCACACACGACTGAAAACATTACAGCTTTAGCTGTTTTGCTGCATCTTGCAACACAAGCACAAAATTCATTTTGGAATGTCATCTTGCTCCTGTGCAAAAGTATCATCTTCTGAGAAGAGGAAAAAAAAGAAAACTAGAGAAGATTTTTTTTAACTTCCATAAAAATGGAAAGGTCTCAAAACTACTGTGGATTGTAATACATTATTCGACTGCTACGATTTTAAAAATATTAATAAAAAAAGACAAAATAATGACTTTAGAGATAATTCTTCCAATTAGTCAGTAGCACCCTGCATTTGTATTCTAGGGAAACAGTAGGGTTTGGGGTTTTTTTACGTATGAAAAAACACAGCCCTAGCATTAAATTTTTTATAACATTCCCGGGCCAGGTGTGAACTACCTACACTTTAGGACTACAGAAAAACTCATGCCTACTGAGGCCATCAGCACTGTCTGAAATCTCATTATTTCAGTGCCGCGGACTGCCTAGCACTGTCCTTCAGGTAAAGTGGTTAGTCAGTATCTAGGGCCTTCGAAGGATATTCACGTTAAGACATCAGTGACACATCAGCTATGCTATTTGGAACAATTATTTGCTATCATCTTGCTTATTTACAAAAATAATGAGTTAAGCTGTATTTCCTGGGAACACAGCAGAAACAAACAGCAGGTAGTTTCCTCACTCGGAAATCTCCGACTGTGCCACAGTTCTGCAAAATGAAATTTTAATCTACATAATCAGAGAAAAACCTAAACAGGACTCAAAAACAGTTGTCTCAAGGTATTCTAAGGCCCCACTGACCTCCTGCCTCTCCATCTTGCCCTCTTCATTTCCTGCTCCAGTGTCCTAGTCCTGTGTTGTTTTGACTTCAGAGCTGAGCTATGAGGCTTCTAGGGAAAAAAAAAAATTCATACTCATCTGTATTTATTACTTCATATTTATTTTTTCCTTTAAAAAATACTGGATCAGTACTCTGCTGAACTCTGGGGTGAGATTGCCTCAAATTTCTATCAAACAAGAGCTATGTTCCCACACTGCACCTTTGTTGTTACACAGTCTATTACCACAATTGCCTGGAGACGTCTTTACCCAACAAAGAGACTGAATTGCTTCTTCCACCGAGCCTGAAAGAAAGAAGTTGGCACACCTCTAAACTTTATTTCGCAGTTCTCTTGAAGACCTTGGTCTACACTGGCAGGAATTACTGTCTTTCAAAAATAATTCCAAGAAAAAACTGATTTGATTTGGCAGGGGAATTACATTCCAGGGTTAATTACTTTGGCAACAGATTTAAGTACATAACCCCCAATTCAGCAGATTTAATGACTAAAAAGAACTGTTTTGTGGACCGATGACAGAGAGAACTAGAGAGAATTTTTGCATTATTGCATTTCAAGTATTATCAGCAAGCTAATCTGGAAAACAGCCAGAGCATCTGGGCTATCACTGCAGTTAGGCAAAAATTACAAAAAAAATAAAAGCACAAGAATCACCAAAAACTAATTACATCTGTGAAGGACAGCAAACACTGGACAACCTACTGGCAAACATCACTGAGCAAAGCAAAAAGAGCTGAGGGATGGGAGCTGGGGAGGGATGGGACTAGGGAACAGCCATGAGGGAAACGCTCCAACCCCTCTGTAACACCTCCAAGGCAAGAACAGGGAGCCCAGATCTTTCCTGGGACTTGGACCTCTAGCATGAGAAGGACCTGACAGACACATCACTGCATTGTTTACCCTTCTTTCTGTCCTTGCTTTACCAGAGCAGAGTAGAAGCTCTGGCTATGAACAAGAAACAATGGTCGGTTGTGCTTCACAATTTCTAGCCAACGTCCATAAACAGATTCGACACTGCAATGTGAAGCCTCATGGAACATCTTCAGGTTTTTCCTCTTAGCATTCCCAGGAAAGTCCATCACATAGGTATTTTAAGCATACGCACTCAGGAAAAATTAGACACCTCAAAATGACTTCCATGCTCCAGCACATCGAACACGGAGTTACCCTGGATTACAGGAAAGACTCAAGAGTAGAGCGCGTCTAACGCCCCGCACTTCGCCAAGCAGAGATGCTTCCACTTACAGGGGGTTAGGCTCGAGCACTGTGGACGTGTGAGCATTAGCTCTTGGCACAAAAACAAGCCAGAGAGTACTCTTCAAGTAAGATTTTCACTTTAATCCAATTTAAAGTATGACTTGAGTCGCATTCTGAAGAGTCCCTTTTGCTCCCTGCCTCCGTCTCAGCGAACCTTAACATAAAACGCATTAAAACAGAATAAGCATGGGATCACAGGCATCCTTGCAACCAAATAAAAAAACTACTGGGTAAGACAGTGGTCTGTTTTGGAAAGAAAATACAATAGCATGCTTCTGCACTCTAGGTTCTTGTAGAAAATCAAATTCCTAAGGCAATCCAAGAAGAACGCTGGTTTGTTGACCCAGATGAGAGCCAGGAATGGGTTATGTCCTGGACTTCTCAGATTCCAAGGACTGGTGATCGTATAGATTCCCAGAAGTACATGATTGATTGGAGGTGGAATGTGATACCTGGGAAACTCCAAATATCCACAGATGAGGTGGCAGCTGGACGGGGTTTGAAGCACGTAAGAGCAAACAACAAGTTAACGTGAGCCTCAGGCATGATTTATGGACCCAAGTTATTCATAGCCACAACCCTTGACACCAAAGGCTGTGGTTCAAACGTCCTGGCCACTGGTGTGGGCACTGGCCATCACACGGCAGGACCATGATCACTGAGGACACATGGCTGCACTCCTGCCCACTCACTATTTCAAAAAATTGGTTAGTATAACAAGGAGGCTGGAACTTGCACTGTCTCTTTAAACAGGGAAATTTAACCCAGCACAATCAGAATCTGAAAATTACAGGTGTGTAAATCTCACCAAATATTTGGAAAAAAAAACCCCAAAAAACAAGTCATGTAGAATTTGAAGTAACTACAGTCCATGGCAGTTGTATGTATTGATGATCACAGATTAAAAATAATATCTAATACTATTCCCAACAATTATCTTTTATGTAAGAGGCAGAAGTTCATTCTTTGAGAATTCTGGCTCCTTCACCTGATCTTCTCCAAATCGATCTCTTTTAAAGGGTTTTTTTTTCCTCATGCATTTTCAAATCCAACAAAAATTATTTTATACCTATGAAGAAAAAAAATCAGTCGAATCAGACTTTTAACTCAGCTATTTTTCTTCATCTCACTAATAACTATACATAATGTGATAACCACATGGAGTCCTTTTGACTAAAATAGTCAGTAATATGATATAACTAAAATGATTATTAGCATTACCGATCAGGAAAATGAAATTAAACTTCTGGATATTTAAAAATACAGTCACTTGATCAGATTAGCAGAACCAAAAGAAAGTCAAAGCTCATCCAATAGTATTTATCTGCGTTTACTTCATGCTGCTATGATGGACGTGGACTGAATAGGCGAGAGAAGTAGAGGCAAAGGAGTACGGACAAGGCTTAGGAATAACGCCTGTATCAATCAGCTCCTGGATTGCATTCAGTTTGGGGGAAAAAAATAAAAATTAAAAGTGCTTAGCAGCATGGACAAAGTAAATCTCATATATCGTTCAATATACAATAACACATAGAAGTGCATCCATAGTGCTTTGCACTAGGAGACATCCAAATTATGGAATAAGAATCTTAAAATACGGCATCTTCAGCCTCTTCACAGCCAATATGACCAAGCACTGTGTTTATGAGGGACTTCTGGAAAAGCTATATGGCAAGGTCTTGGGCACCCTCACCAAGTCAGCTGACCGTATTTTGGTGGGGCGGTGGAAGGGAGAAGGGAGAAGATTGTTCCTGTCACATTTCTATAATGCCAAGCTGAAACACAAAGCGAAAGGCGCAACGCTCACAGAGATGTTACAGGAGTGGGAGGTAAATCTTAAAACTAAGACACCACATACTAAGTAACACACTGCACATATAAAATGATTAATAAATCCCTGTTGTTCATTAAGAACAAACTTATTTCAGAGCTTATAAGGGACTTACATGTAAGTATTCCAGTTAGGACCTCAAATCGATTTCTTTAGCGGTGTTTGGCTATCACCATTTTTCATACGCCCTAGAGTAGTTTGTCTTTCACTTCAGGCTACAATTACATTTTGGTCAAAGATACACACAAAATTATACACAACGATTACCAGACTGTAATCCTCTTCTAAATTCTGTGATGACTATGGGCCTCCTATGGCCTTATTTTTAGCAATTTCCACTTCAATTGCTTTTTGCTGAGAGATTAAAAATATCTAGATGTATTTTGATAAAGTAAAACTCTCAAAATATATAAACAACATTAGACTTTTTTGAACTTTGCCTCCTCAGATGCGCATGCACGAAAGTGTAGCTTCTATTAAGTAACTTTCATTTTATCTCAGATGAAGAGAAGTTGTACACAAGGTAAAACACCGGCTAAATACAAATAGTATGTTTGTATCTTTCATCCAAAAAATGCTTATTCAATTACCAAGTCCTCGGTGACCACACATACACATGGAGGTATGTACCCTCCTATGCCAAACCCTATTATTGTCACAGGTCAAAACCAAAAACCAAACAAGCCTCAGAACTCTGTAACAATATTAGCAACTTTACCAAGCTAAATATGCAGTGAATGGCATCATCTTGTTTTCCTTCCCCAATTTCTTCTACGTGGAAAACCATACAAGAAATCCTCATAACAAGTCCAAGATGTATCTAATTTTAATATTTTTTTTTTTTCTGAAAAGGTATAAGCAGACAAAGCATGCACATGCAAGTAAATGTCAAAGTTAGTTATTTCCATAATTAAATTTTGTACAGTGAGGAGGCTTAATTGAATTAATGGGACAATTTTGGTTTTTTGAATTTCTAATGTTGAAAGAGAACCTGTATCTTAAAAGCTTGCGTAGAAAACTGGGAAAAAGATGGTAATGAGAGCAGTGACATCAAATGTCACATTGCAAATGTTTACAGACTATTTCTAGTTGCTAATATCTATGAAAAACAAACAAACAAAGAGACAAACACTACACACGCAGTATCACCAATGAATTGCACTAAAGCTAGAAAACAAATACTCTCTGACAAAAAAATCACTTGACCAACAGAACAAAAAAAGTCTTAACTCAAACTGGAACAAGAGGGAAATGCGAACCTGTATTTCGAGGCTCGGGAACATTTGTAAACATCCACATCTTTTGAGGACTGTTTGTAGGTTGTCCTGACTTACTGAAATGTGTAATGTAGTAACAAACCCAGCGATTTCGTTTTATTGCGGTCCAGACCAATCCCATGCACAGAGCAGAAAACTGCAGGATGACTTTTCTGATCTGTAGTCCGATCTATTTCTGTAATAATTACACTTTTTTATTCATTCAGCATGGACTCGAAACAAAGACTGGAACGCCACAGAGATTCATCATTTATGCCAATTTAACCCATCTTTTCCTCGCAAACAAACAAGTAGGGATGCCTCCTGAAAACTGTTTTTCTCACTGGGGTCAGAGCCCATTCAGCCTGGGACTAGGGCATAAAGTAAGAAAAGATATTTCTAAGGAGTGGCATGACACGTAACACGGAAAGAATTACGACCGATGTGCTTTTATCAGGTGAAAAAGATAAATATGTTATAGAGCTTTAAAAATCTGGATAAAATGTGATTTTAGCAATTATTTACACTTCCGATAAAGTATCCTTGTCATTCACAGAAATCAACGCTTGTCTTGAAGTTATCATTGATGAGTTAGGATACTGCTTATATAGTAAATTTACTCATTTTTATACACATCTTTTTATCCAAAGAAAGTACTATTTCTCAAAAACATTACTTAAAATTCCTACAATGAGAAATACTATTTTCAGTAATAAAAATTCTCTCTGCATTTCACATTTTTAACTAATTGCAAAATTGGTACTCTTCCAATAAAAGATATATATCTATTATGGTCTTTATAAAACACATCAGGAAAACTTAGCTTATAGCAAGGAGCTGGATTTGGCATTACACTAGAACTGTTTTATGAAAAAACACACGGAAATAACTATCGGTGTCTAAGGCTATCAGATAAGCCTACTCTTTACGACATTAGTTTGGGGTTTTTTTGAAGGGTAAAATTTAATTTCATAAATGATAAAAGGAGGTGACATTAAAGAAATTTGAGGATGAGACAGGAGGAAAAAAAACAAAGAAAGCAAAAACCTATTTCTGAAGAGAAATTTATGTTAATATATAGAAAATCAAGTTAACAGAACAGTAAAATAATTAGAATTTGACTGCATCAAATACCACTAAAATAAGATGTCTGTATGGAAAAATTAATGTTTTCTATGAAATTGGTAGTGAATGCAGAGAATCTACATTTTCACACTAATTGAGGGATTATAATAAAAAATTCAATATAGGAGATAATTAAAACTATACAAAATACATACAGGAAGAATCAAGGACAAACCCAGGACCACCAGAAAGGTTTAAGAGTTAGACTGCAGCCGGGTTTTTTTTTTGCTATTCCCTATGGATCTCCCAGAAAGAAAAGAACCCCTTGCAGTCAGCTTCAGTGCTTCTTTCATCCTACACAGATCCACCAGTGACACATAGGTGGTGTTTCCACTCGCTGCCCCTAAGTTTCAGAGATCCAGTTCAAAATCACAGAATGGTTTGGGTTGGAAGGGACCTTCAAAGGTCATCTAGTCCAACCCAGCTGCAAGGAGCAGGGACATCTCCAACCAGATCAGGTTGCTCAGAGCCCCGGCCAACCTGGCCTTGAATGTTTCCAGGGATGGGGCATCCACCACCTCTCTGAGCAACCTGTGCCAGTGTTCCACCACCCTCACTGCAAAAAATGTCTTCCTTACATCTAGTCTAAATCTACCCTCTTTTAGTTTAAAACCATCATCCCTTGTCCTATCGCTACAGACCCTACTAAAAAGTCTGTCCCCATCTTTCTTATAAGTCTCCTTCAAGTATTGAAAGGCCACTGTAAGGTCTCCCCAGAGCCTTCCCTTTTATAGGCTGAACCACCCCAACTCTCTCAGCCTTCCACTTCCAGGACATTCACTTATTTCTCGACAGATTTATCAAAAATCACAACGTGGGGCTTGAGCGGGAGGCAGAAAAGAAGGAAAGGAGTGAGCCAGGGAGTTAGATTGCCAGCATATTTTTCATTTCTCTCGGTGGGAAGCAGAAGGGCAGCAGAGGTGTATGCTTGAGCTGCCTCACTGTTGCCTGCAGCACCAGCCCCGAGCCTGGCGTGCCCCACCAAGCTCTCCCGATCCCTTAGCAACCCCACGGAAAGGTTTGGGGCACCTCGGGCCTCAGACTTTCTCAGAAAGCTGGCAGCTTTCTCTCTTCTGCTGCTACCTTGATCTAATGAGAATGATCTGCCTCTTTTCCCCTGAAAATACAGAAAAAAGTATTCTAGATGAAGAAAGGGAGAAAATCGGCAGCTTAATCTATATTCACAGAAAGAGAATATATATGTATCTCATATTCTCAGGATGGAAGTCTAATCATGGAATGGGTGGGATGCAGCGCTAATCTTTTTATCAAGCAAAAAGCAACATACATATATGTATATATCTCTATATATATCGCAAGCTATCAATCCATCCTCCAAAGGTTAACGGAGGGTAACACATCCTAAAGTCATATTGGCAGAAACATGTTACCCATATTATCAAGTTCACATAAACATTTCTGACTCAGATAAAACCTTTTCAAGGACTGCAACCAAAATGCAGCCTGCAAAAGATATCTGACTTGTAAGTGGATCTATTCAGCTACTTCATGGCTGCTGTAAAGGGGAAGACAGACATTTGATGGTACCATCTGGGGAACACGGATAGTTATAACGTACTGAGTGTGCACCAAATGCTGACTGTATGGCATTTATGTTACCAATAAAAATGAACCACACACAAATAACAATTAAAAAATGTTAATAGTATTTAGCAACAAAACCTATAGATACTGCAAACTAGAAAGAGTTTAGGAGAAAGCCTAGTCCTAGCAGGTTCAGATGATCCATAGCATCCCATCCTGCGTGCAGTTATTTGCTATCCCTGCACTGAAATTTCTGCTCCAGCTGAAGCAGAACAGTTTGAACATAATGTGCACCTTCACAGCTCATTTACTTTTCAACCAGCCTATCCCATGGCACCCACACCTAAGTCCAAATTCCTTCTGCTTCTGAGGACCACAGTGTCAGGCCACTACCCACACAACATCCTTCTCTCTAAACTGGAGAGACATGGGTTTGATGGACGGACCACTCGGTGGATAAGGAACTGGCTGGATGGTCGCACTCAAAGAGTGGTGGTCAACGGCTCAATGTCCAAGTGGAGACCGGTGACAAGCGGCGTCCCTCAGGGGTCCATATTGGGAGCGGCCCTGTTCAACATCTTTGTCGGCAACATGGACAGTGGGATAGAGTGCACCTTCAGCAAGTTTACCAACAACACCAAGCAGTGTGGTGCAGTTGACGCACTGAAGGGAAGGGATGCCATCCAGAGGGACCTTGACAGGCTGGAGAGGTGGGCCTGTGAGAACCTCATGAAGTTCAACAAGGTCAAGTGCAAGGTCCTGTACATGAGCCAGGGAAGTCCCAGGCACAAATACAGGCTGGGCGGAGAATGGATTGACAGCAGCCCTGAGGAGAAGGACGCATCCTGGACTAGCAGAGCCTGTTGTGATAGGATGAGGGGTAATGGTTTTAACATATAGGGAGGTAGATTTAGATTAGATACAAAGAAGAAACTTTTTACAATGAGGGTGGTGGAACACTGGCACAGGTTGCCCAGAGAGGTGGTGGATGCCCCATCCCTGGAAACATTCCAGGCCAGGTTGGCCAGGGCTCCGAGCAACCTGATCTGGTTGGAGATGTCCCTGCTCCTTGCAGCTGGGTTGGACTAGATGACCTTTGAAGGTCCCTTCCAACCCAAACCATTCTGTGATTCCCTTAAGTCCATCCATGTTTAAGAAAGTCAATTCATTGTCTAAACTTCAAATTCAGATAACACTTAACTTTTACTGAATAATAATAATGATTATTGACTGAAAAGAGACTAATCACAGAAGCTAGTACTCATGAAGGACTGTCAGCACATTGATGTGTTTCTGCAGCATAATACACCACATTCTCTTACCTAGAAGCTTTTACTTTCTTTTAAATAATTACAGCTGGAGAAGGAATTTTATCTGTGATATAAAAATGTTTCACCGTTTTTTTTTTTTGATTGACCTATTAAGATTGGTAAAATAGTACCTCTGGATTGGACAGCATTAACGAATGTCAAAACAATACAGCAAGTATCTCCAAAACGAGCGTATAGTTACCTGCTATTAATGTATGGTCATTAACAGAACTCATTCACGGTGGACTTTTTAGAATTTTGGAAGAAGAGAGAATGGGGAATAAATTGCGAAAAGTGAGGCAAACCTCACAGTGTATTTCCCAGCATCACCCACAAACCTGCCAATTTAGGCCAGGGGAAAGGAAACTGCCAGCGAACTAACCACTAAAAAGCAGATCCAGTTTGATATTTTGTTAATCTATCGCACAAGAGAATTGAGAAGAAATGAAGTGTTGCCTCCCGTAGTTCCGTCACAGGGACAGTGGTGGGGAGCACAAGGTGGACAGGTTTCTGGTCCCACTCCGTGGGTCAGGACTAACCCAGGGCTACAATGCTTCAGCTTGAACTCCAACTGCCACTGCCCAAACAGTTTTGGCAAAACATATCACAGCCCTGATAACAAAATTGTACTACTGAAACAATCCTGCGTTTGTTCCCATTCTGGGAATAGTTCTTCCATTTCCTTTTCCCTCTTTCCATCTCTTCAATCCCCCTAAGTAAAGAATAAAGCTTCTGAAACACCACCAATGTCTTGTCTCAAAACAGTTTTGTAAAACTATAAAGCCCACAAAAATCAACAATCACATGAATGATTATACAAATTACACCATAAAAAGAAAAAAATCATCTTTAGTCACTAGCTTTTACAACAAATTATTTCCTAGATTAAAATTCCCTTCCATAAAGGATTCAAAAATGTGGACTGTTGCGTTCCCGCAGTTTATACGATGGTTGGAGTGGGTCCTAAATTAAACATAACGCAACAAATGACAAAATGATGAGTTTTATCAGAGGGACAAGGACAACAAATGTACCCTATTACCTTCTAAAGCAAGTTTGCTATATGTATTGCTCGTTTTGCGTTTCAATAAAGCAGCTGGGGAGAAATTATATTGAATATATATATTTTCTTTCTGTGATGTATATCGACGGTAGTTAATTAGATCAAATCTACATGAATAGCTATTTTGAGCTGGGCCTGCAAAGGCATTGTTTGGGTTTTGAGAGCTTATTTCGATTCAGTTAGCTGCAAAAAATAACATTTTGCCAAGCGCTACTAGTGCAGACGAGAGCGCTGAATTGATTAATACGTTAAGAGTTATTTTGGCAAAAAGACTGACGCGGGCAACCGGTGACCCAATCCGATTTTCCACCTGCAGGAACAGCTGCAAAGGGCCATCTCGAACCGAGTCGGAGTCCATCTCTTTCCAGCACGAGGCACGACCCGAAGGCTCGGTGGCACGGGGCGCGCGCCGGCAGAGCCGCCTGGCTTCCCCCTCGCCTCTACGCGGGGTTTGCACGCCCCGGTTTGTACCTCGCGGTCGGTGGCACAGTTGCTTGGAGACAGTTGCTGCGTTACAAGGCAACTCGCGCTGTCAAACAGCACTACAGGCACAGATTTGTTATACTCCGTCAAGACGAGATCTGGTACTCACTGACTGCTCAGGGCTTGCTTTCCTCACGCTTGCAGATTAAGAGATTTTAGGTATTTAGAAGGAAACGGTTTAGCAAGTTTTCTGTCCTTACTGATAAATTTTTGATCCATATTTAACACAACAGTAAAACATTTTCACACGCCTTTTGAAACTGCACTGATTATTTCTCAGTGTTGAATTTTGTCCACAGTATTTTCCCAGCAGTTATAAAAAAAAAAAAAAAAAAACCATGGAACTTGTCATTATACAGGACAAGAGAAATATTTAATACCCTTACTCAAGAAATAAAATACATATTTTACAAATTAGCAGTTGTATTTTGTTTTTGCTCAATATTAGGATATAAAACTTACTTCTCTCTCTCTCTTACGAATAGGAATCTATAGCATTTTCAGAGCTACTTGATATAAAGCATGAAGAATTTAATTTACTGACACTCTTTCTGTCCCCTAATAACTGGTATCCTTGGTCACATTTCTGACATATTGTGCAGTTCGCATGCATGTATTTTAAGTCAACCACGAAATATAGCCACAAATACATGTAAAGAACAGAAAACTGAGATAAAATTAAAAGTGACCAGCCTTCATTTTTGTACAAAAAGTCTGAAAATAGCTGGGTTTTAGGTAGCTGGCAAATTTCACGCCCACAGTTCATACTTCAGTTGCCTTAGAATCACAGAATGGCTGAGGCTGGAAGGGACCTCTGGAGGTATCTGGTCCTACTCCCTGCTCAAGCAGGGCCACCTAAAGCCAGCTTTTGAATATTCCCATAGCCATGGTCATCACAGAGATCAGACCATGACTGGCAGATAAGACACAGGACCTCCAGGATACCTAAAAGCCTTCTGGAGTAAAAGACAAAAGATAACCTGGATACCCTAGGACATCTAAAACGGTGCAAGACATCTGCATCTAGTCAACAGAATAGAACCATCAGTGACTAAGGCAGGTGCTGCCTGTCCACTTGGAAGCAGACATAGAAACCTACTGAAGCCCACCTGTAAACCAGTCCTACTAAAATTACTGTTTTCACACCCAGTATGAAGCGAGACCGGAGCTTCCACCTACATGGGAGGACTGGACTCTACACTGTCTCTTTGGAACACAAAGCAGGAAAGCAGACTGTAGGTATAACTACGCAGATGAACGCCAACACAAGTGAGAAGATATTCTTTCCTAACTAAAACTGACAAATTTTCATGCAATCAGATTTAGGTACCTTCTGAGTGCTTACTGATTGGTGCCTGACCCACTGATACATGCTGTAAGGCACCCACACAACTTCCTAGGAGATTTTGTTGAAACACAAAGTTTTTTTTCAGAAGGCAGGCTTTCTCATTTTTTTTTTCTGAAGGCAAGATGTGTTTAGTAAGATATCAAAAAGGCCATTTTTTCTATGATTTCATATTCTCTAAAGTATTTTAACAATTCTTGAAAATCCTGTTAGACGCTTTAGTTCCTTTGTATTATGCCTAAGATTAAATCTGATCATTCGTGTACAGACTTAACAGGACAGTTCACAGCACAAAGCCCTCTCGAACTTCACTCCTTTTCCCTCTATTTCAAAAGTTGTTCATTTATTTCTACCTTTTATTTCTTATGTTAGAGGTCATTTTCTCTTACTACACAACAGTCTGTTTTTTAAGCATGTCTTTCTGAATATCCAAATCCAGAGTCAAGGTAGTTATCCATATAACCACTGTCTCCTTCAAAACACACGATTTCCCTTTATAAATGCCATTTTGACTCTTGGAGGTTCATCCTTTTTTTTAACCACATTTCCACTAATTCTGAACTTTGATATTAGTACCAGCTCTCCAGCAGTGGAAACAAGCTTCCTACTTCAGTTCTCAGGGTCATTTCTACAATGCTAAAACCAGTGATGCAGTTGTTAGGTCCCATTCCTCTACTATCAAGGTAAAGCAATAGACAAGCCACAGATAGTACTTCTGTTCAGAAATTTCACATCTGAGTTGCCCTCGGAATACCACCTTGTCCTGATGATTTGTTACTGTTCATTTTGTCAGTCAGTTATGAAACCTTTCTATGGTGTCTATGAAACCAGACATTGCTCCTCAGGGTAGGCTTATCCTTAAATTGATCTAACAGTAAACTGCTATCCTGTGGTAGCACCTGCATTCAAGAGGCTTTCGAGGTGGTTCTTGATGGTTAAGCTGATGGCTGACCCCACAGTTTTCATTTCTTTCACTTTTCAGCTAGACTCGCAAATTATCACTTGAGGATGGCAGCACTAACCCAAGGGGGAAGGCAGAAGCCTGCACCTCAGGACAAAGGTACGGTGAAGGACCTACGGGCCAGATCACAACTGACCTAAGCAAAATGGAAAATTGCACCGTTGGTCTTCATAGTCTGTGTCCTGAGGAAGCAGCCGTACACCAAGTTGCTCCATAGTTAACACCGCCGCTAAGAAATCACTGAGGTTTTCATCCACAGCATTCTCTTTCAAAAGTTCTGCCTTCTACAGGGCTATGATCTTTCAGGTCTGCTGACCTCTGGCAGACCTTCCTATTTCTGGTAGATTTGAAAGAAAAAAAAAATCTATCATGAGATTTTATGCCTTTAGCTAGCTCTTCCTCAAGACCTATTATGGTGAGCCATACTACAGTTTTAACTCTGCAGGATTTACATTGTTTTATCTCTTCCCTGTTCACATTTCCAATTTCGAAATAAGACTTCCTAATTCTAAATGACCTTGTTTAGAAGCTATTTGACTCTGCTGCCTTTTTGGGTGGCTGCATTCCCGCTAAAAAACAAGAAAGAAAAAAAAAAGCCAAGAAAGAAGAGGCACTTATCTTTAGTTTTGAAAGGTGTCTAAGGCAGGCCGACCTGTACTGAAGGATGACAAATTTCCAGTTCCCTAGAAAATGGAAATACTTGAAAAGCTGAAGAGAAGTCGTGTTTAGTTGAATTTAGAAGAGGAATGTTTTATTGCTTGTAGTTTAAACTAATCATAATTTTGCAAACACGATATTAATCTTTTGCTTAGCAAGAATGGAATTGTTTAATTTTTCACCCTTGAGCTTGTTGTAGAAAGGGTTAGTCTGCAATATGCTGTATTACTCTTTCTCCAGAGCGATCAATCTACATCAAGCGTATCCAGACAGCTCCTTGCGCAGCAACCCAGGACAATTTTGAGAGCTCTGAGGAGCTGGCCTACGTCTCTCACTGAATTGATGAGGAAGTCAGTCCCCTGTGAAGCCAATTCTGTACAGAAATATTTCATTATTTTCTAGTTTCTTCATTACTCTTCCGTAGACCAGAGACCACTAACTCAGTCCTCCTTGAATTGATGACATGAAACAGCCACATTTCTTTTCAGACTAAGTAAACCAGTGCCCATTCAGAGAAATTTATCTAATTGATGAAATTAGAATATTTTAGTGACAGACTGTGAGTCACAAACGCATGATTCCCAACCGTTAATTTATTAGGTCATATAACAGGGAAAGAATTTGATCATAACATTATAACACAGCTGTTTTATTTCAGATGTGGAATGAGTCCAAGTATTCGATAATTACACCGCTTCAATTAGTGGCAACTCGAGAGCTAGTTACGTGGTATTGTTTGCTCCTAGGCAGGAAGCCCCGGGAAGCTCACAAACAAGTCCGAGGGCGTGCAGGTCTACTGGGCTGATACGCAACACGCCATGCGAGGTTGCAGCATGTCAACAACACGGACCTTCCCTTCCCAACTGAATACAGGTGACAGCAGTGAAGCATAAAATGTACCTCTTCCAGGAAAAGAGTGAGGAAGGCAGGCAGAGAGGAGGAAGGCTGTTGGATGTAATCAAGTGGCAGTAACCTAAGCAGAGAAAAGCAGCAAAGGGTATCTGGCAAAGCTGTCTGGGCCGGTGTAGAGATCAAATAATCTTTGATGAAGACTTTCACAATGTGATAGAGTTGATCGGCGTATCAGCAGTGTTAGTAAAATAAATTTGTTGGCTGCTTTTTTCCTGGAAATTCAAGCCCACAAGCATTTTTTTTTCCTATGTTCATTTCCCTGTATTATAAAATAACACTTTATTCATGCTTTCTCTGACCTCTCTTTATCAAAGTACAGTTGTTTTATCCTTAAGGCTGTCAATATTTTAGTAACGTCACCATAACTCAACCATCCCTAGCCACCAGCTCTCAGTATAGGATTAGTGTCCTCTGATGATGTGGAAATCACTCCATGGAGAAATGAGGAAGCATTAGCTTTTGGTTCACCCAAGAAAAAGCTTGCAGTGCTGTATCATATTGCTACTGCAAATCTTTCACTTTTAGAGGAGAGAGACATGGATGAAGAAAGGCTGTCAGCATTAGCCACTGTGGTTGCCATTCATATTTGACCTTGGCAGTCAAGTAGAACAGGGGAAAACAAAGAATCACACATTATCTTATCAAATTGCTGGAAAAAAAAAAGTAGAAGGAGAATCATATCTTCCTTTTTTACATTACCACCTCCTTAGAAAGCTAATCCACATCCACCTCTCCAAATAGGCAGATAGCCTCAACAGGCGTACTACTTCACTGAGAGGGTGGTCGGTCACTGGTCTCCAGGGCAGTGGTCACAGCACCGAGTCTGTCAGAGCTCAAGGAACATCTGGACAATGCCCTTAGTCATATGCTTTAGTTTTAGGTAGTCCTGTGAGGAGCAGGGAGTTGGACTCAATGATCCTATGAGTCCCTTCCAACTCGAGATACTCTATGAGTCTATGATCTGTACAATTTGGGGGCCACTGAGGAGGAGAAAGGGTGAGCAGGGGAGGTTACAAAGGTTCTGCTCCACGGAATCCTACTCATGGTTGGCTAAGACACAAAAGGGTTAATATTATTATTCCCCACCGCTCGCATTACTCAGAAAAATCCCGGCAGACTGCCAAAACTGCATAAAACACGAACAGCCTGAAGAGATGGATACATATGGTAGCTGAAGCAGCTACATCCAGCTCATGCTACCACCGGTACTAGTGACGCCGAGAGAAAAGGGATTTATCTGGACTGCGTGTCTTTGGGAACCGCAAATACCTGAGAAATGCAACAGCACTTCTCATAGGTAGTTGGACTCTCATTTTTCAATACCAGCTGAGTGCTATTGGCTTCTGAAGCCTAATTTTGACGATGAGCTAAGGTTTGGGCATCTCTGCTTGAACGACAGGGTTTTCTACAGTAACTGACAGAAGAATCAGATGGTACAGTTGGCACTAACGTTAAGATGACAAGACATGGAAGGATGAAAGGAGAGCATGGATTCTACAAATACAATCAATGATTTTACCTTTTAAAGAAATCCTTCAAAAATTAAGAATTCAGATAATTTTTTTTAAAGATTGGTCAGAATTCCCAGATATTAGGAAGTGCTGCATTTATGCTGTTTTGCACATATAAACAAGATGTTAGAAGCCGTACTTACACACTTTACTGTTGACAGATCCTTGAGTGATTCAGCACCTTGATATAAAGCCATAAATCTGATAATTTTCAAATGTTTAATTTTTCAAAACCTGTACTGTCATTGGCTTCCTACTAGTTTTTATGCAGAAACGCATGGACTGGATTTACCCAGCCCAACTTGTGTGTTTGCCTGAAGTGCCTTCTCAGCACTTTTGTCCCTAACCTGGGACAATCAGGCCCTTGCTTAAAGTCCAGCTGCAGTTTGGAGTCCTTAAGAAAGAAATCTTGTCTACAAAGCCATAGTTTTATCTTTTCAAGAAGTTTACTATTTTACTGTGACTTGGACAGCTCTTAGCAATGCAGGCTGATTCAAAACACGTCATCTACTGAAAACTTCTTAAGGTGAACATCCAAGCAGCCTGCCTTTGGTGTTTATTCTTTCTTGAAGCTGGTATGCATTTTCTACATTACATAGCAGGTTTAGTAAACGCTACGTTTTAAATTAGTTTCTGAAATTCTAGATCTAAGTATACCTTCTTTATTCACCCACCCCTAATATCCTAAAAACCCAACAGAACCATTCAGTCAAGCTGATAATTTGCAAATACAAAGTTGATCCTCACATTGATAGCTTGACGCCCTTACTCTGCATCACAAAATATACCACAGGCTGTTAAATCATTGGATCAAAATGTCTCAGTACACTGACAGGGAAAAAAAAAAAACACCCAACAA
>JAAGAY010147506.1:74103-91114 GCA_011801015.1 Ardeotis arabs
TTTAACTTATTGAAGATGAGTAGAAGGCAGTAAGACATCGATGGATCCTACAAAACTTCGTAAATACAGATTTCATATGTATTGAAAGCATCAAATAAAATCAAACTCTTTTTGTGCTAGAAAGACAGGGCTTGCAGAGACCAGGAGGACTCTTTGGTATTAGGTTTATTGAGCCTGCCTTAAGTTCTAGTCTCCACTGCTGAGATACGCAAATTCCTCAGAAAGCAAACACTCGGCTCTGCAGGTCGTGCAGACTGAACAACCCATTTTATGTTTAGGATATGAAAGAGCAGACAGGGAGGAACCTTTCCATAACTACAGAGGAGGCTGGGGTTTGAACTCAGTTCCCGCAAGATCCAGTCTGCGGCACACGCTGCAGGAGAGCCCGGTGCGGTGACGCTTTAGAACAGCGTGTCTGAGGCAAGATAAACCTTCAAAGAATCTTCCTCTGCTTGCGATGAGCAGCGTCAGGAGGACCCAATATGTAATTTTTTAATGTCTATAAATGTAATGGGGCAGTTTTCAGAACAAACTCTGTTGCAAGACAGTTCTCTGTATGCACAGGAGAGAACGATAATCAAAGTGAATAAAAACTAATTAAAATAATAATTCAAAAGAGATACTTCTGAAGGTATTATTACAGAATAATAAAAGACGCTGCTCTGCAAACATGGGATATTTCATTGAAGGCAATGTTTCTCTAGTCAGAACCCTATGGACTAGAAATCAAAATCAGAAGGGGGCAAAAAACTGTTTCCGATCTATAGAAAACGACAACATTCAAATATTAGAAGGAAAAAAAGAAAACCTAAAACCCAAAGCAAAAAAACCAAGACACCGTTGCTAGTTTTCCATTAAGACCTTTTGAGGACAGAAATACCAGACAACTGTCAAAGCAGTCAACATGAGAAATTAGCCAATAATACTAATAGACTCAATAAGTGTGGAAAAAAATAAAGCATACCACTGAGCCATTTCTCAGTGCCACCTCAAAACATGAACACAGTTTAGCATTAGGTTAAGTACTATATATATTGCTCCCTATTGCCAGAACCCAACAAAACCAAGATTTAACAAAAGACAACAATGAGATTTCAATAAAATGTGAATAACCAGATATCTATGTATTGTTTCCTTACTTTACGGATTTATAACAAAAATATTTAAAGATGAAAATGAGAACTTTTATTTTGAAATGAGTATTATTTTATAAGATAATGATAGAAAAAAAATACGGGAATTAAAAATAATGAAAAAATAACAAACACTGGAAGTACAAAATGCAAGAATTAGAAATCTAAAAGCTGGTAGCACTGGAAATGGCCAGAAAGTGATTCATGGCAACCGAATATGATGTTTTAAAAACACAGAACTTTCCAAAAGTGTGAAAAATAGTCCCACTCAGGGTATTGGAGAAGTGTGTAAGATACAAACTTTATTAATAATTTTGGAAATAATATTCTGGCTATATTCTTTTCCCTTGAGCTATAGGCTAAATATTTTGAACAAAGCTGCTCCTGCACATTAACTCTATCTGTGCACCTTAAACAGTAATCTAAGCAACACAGCAATGGAGCAAACTGACTGTGAGATGCACTAGCTCTGGATTTTAGTGAAAAAATAATTTTAAAAACCCAAACTGCTTCTGCGGCAGTTTAAACTCGAGTATATAACCTTTTACTGTGAGCAAAACCCACCCTCTGATTGTGTCCTGCTGACTGAGCCCCAGAAGTGGGAACCCTGCAAGTAGGTTCACCTTAATTCGAGCATCTTCCTTCATCTAGTGTTATATACTTCTCTCCTCTAAACAAACAGAATTTTCTAAAACGTGGATTTGCACAATCATGCTAATTTGAAAGTCAATACTTCGAATGGGATCATGCTTCTACCAAAAACTGTCGTCATGTCACTGATCTGGTGTTTGTTATGAGTAACTGTTTTGAAAACTCTCTGGGTGGATAATTGCTTAGCAGCATCGTTTTTTCATATAAGATCATCACTAAAAAAAAAAACTAAAATGAACATTTACACCTCACTACATCAAAAGGTCTTTAGAAAAAAAAAATTTTAAATTAAATTGGATTAAAGACATTCATTTGTATAATAAAAGCAGCAAAACAGAGTATATAAAATATAATATATTTTTAATAAACAGAGAGGAAAGCTGATGTTTAAATAGTAAACTAGCAATTAGGTATGGGTTATTATGCAAATGAAGGAGAAATTTAGCTTACTAAAAATTCCTCTGTAATGTTAGAAAGCCGACAATATTCCAAAAAGGAATACTGCAAAAGGTATTCTTGATGAGTTTTACAGCAGTGTAACATATTGTACCAGTTCACATTCTTTCTGTTCCAAACCCTTCCTGTTTTCTACTGCTAAACACAAGAACTTATCAACCACATAACCCCTTCAGAGACAGAAAAATCCATCTAAACAGCCTTTCTATTCCAATGACAGTCAACACTAATACATCCTAATGTATATGAAATTAATTTGGCTTTCCTTTCAATCTCCCTTGAAGAAGGAAAAATAAACCAGTCATTCTATAAAGTACAAGATTTAACGTAGCTAGATCAGGTGCATCTGGATAGTTCATAAACCCCATGTTTCCACTTCCAGGAAACCAGTCAGAACACGGACACCTGGATAAGGCAATTACAATGAACACAGCAAGCTGGAACTCTGTCTCACAGAACTCTCAAATGCTGCAAGTTATCCCAACTATTTCGTAAAGATATCCCACTGCAGGTCTTAAAATGGCAGCAGTAGCCCATTTTGCATTGGCTACTGGGCAAGACATGGGCAGTTCTTCAAGAGAAGCATCTTGTCTCAATATTGAGGTTCTAACATCTTCACAGGTGGAAAAAGATTGATGCAGCTCATAGCTTATCTAGAGAAAACAACCTCGATCAACGCGCTATGTAAGCACAACAGAACACAGTGGTACACCTTCGGCAGACCCAAAGGGATAAGTTCAAGCACCCAGAGCTGGGCCCACACCGTTGGGAGGAAGTGAAAGGACTAAAGAACTGAACAGCACTTCTCAAGAGGTTTGCATGGGATAGGGAGAAGAAATGGAAAAAAGTTGCAGAAAAATGAGATGTGGGGATGAATGATCCTAGCCTTTGATTCTTGGACAACAGGTGCCTACATCATAGCATATTTAGGTATAAAAACTAACAACAAACTTTAAGAAAATGCTCACAATCAATATTTTGCTGGTCATTTAAAAACAGTTCTCTCTTTCATTTAGCTGTTCAAGTAAGTCATAATAACCTTCAGTGTAAATAAATATACCAAATGCACTGTTAACGAATTACAAGTCTGTCAACAATGACTGCCCCACACAAATCTATCTCCAGTGCTGAAAAGTGAAGCCACAGGTTGATGCCATTGAAAGCCATAACAGTTGTTCAATGCCTGCTACAAGAACAATTCCGAAAGAAAGAATTGTAATAAAAATACTAGAGAGATTTATATTGTGAATTAAAAAAAAAAAGGTTCTTCGATTCTGCAGTTTATATTTCTTTGAAAAACACAACATAGCTGACGCAGGACTTTGGCATCTGCCTTGTAGACCTGCTTTTGGGAGTATAAAGCAGGAGCTTCACATATATCCTCACCTATTTTAGCATCAAATATATGCAAGGTTACAACATTTTATTACACGACATCACTGCAAGTTCGAGCCAAGTCTTTTCTGCCATCTTTAATACTAATTCTGTAGCAACTATTAAAGTAGTTAACCATGGGTATTTCATGGTGAAGTTTATTTCTGCAATGACTTACTCTGCCCAGGATTGTCATGATTCTCTCTTAACTCTCTTCTTTATTCCAGTGAGTATCTAAACAACCATGGTATTCGTCCAGAACCAAAACTTTTTGGTCTAGCTTGTAAATGAGCTCTTCCACGACCTCTTCTTTATGTACATACATCCTTTTAAATTTTCTCTTCATAGCAAATAAAGATACATTTAGCTACCCACTTTCACCCTATCACCCTATTTACCCATTCTTAAAAATCTCCATTAAACCTTTGACGTATTCGCTAGGATAATTTTCAGTGCTCATCACCAAAGCCTTCAGAGACCTTCAAAGTCCAACCACATCCAGCACCTCGTAAGAGAAAAGTTGCCACCTGCCATGAAGACTATCCAGGAGCTCTTATTTGGAACCTGAGGGCAAAATTCTTACCATGGAGAAATAATGTTTTTGTAACAAGTGAAAACTTTGTACCATAAGGTGAGGAGAACCAGGAATCCAGCTCCCCAAATTACTGCCAGAACATACGAGGTATAAATGAAGTAGTAGACATAAAGGATTATTATTATATTCTCTATTGTTATATACAAGAGTCTCTGAAAAGATTCATATCACTGTTACAATGGGATATAAAAACATTATTTCTAATCTCATTGATTTAAAGTATATTTCAATTTCCCTATGAGATAAATTTGCCGAGGCCCACAGGGGCAAGCTGTAGGAAATGCTTTGAATGTAGCAGAACCCAAGGCAGGCGTTCCTCCGAAAGCCATCTTCAGTCATTACCTTCTCTCCCTGGCCTCCTGCATAGTGGCGCAATAACTTCAGAGGGGCACAGCAGCTCTCTGAGAGGGATGACCACCCGTTCACGGCGATCAAGCTCAGGACACCTCCAACACTGAACATTCTCATCTATTAAAATCAGCAAGCTTTTCTCTAGATCATTTGTCCAACTGTGCTGCCGTGTGTGTCCTGGTTTTGATCACTTCTATTTTCTATTATAGAAGATAGATCCCCTATTACCGTTCATACATCCCCTAATATTGTGTAAGGATCCAAATTAGAAGTTTGTGATTTTTTTTCTCATATCCACAGCCATAGCATGACGAGAAAAGGAATAGGGGAGGAAGCCTTCTCCTGCTTTTTTAAGCAATTAACGGATTATATCTGAACCCATGGCCACTCTTCTATAGAGGACACATATTAGAAATTGAATGCAAAATAACAATTAAACGAATGCAGAGCTTCTGATAGATTAGACTCAAAAGATCAGAACTTCTCTAAATCAAGAACGTTTCTGCAGCTACGAGCACCCACACAAAAGCAGTGGGGAGCCTGTTCTGTACCAACATGAAGGGATTTAGCTAACCCCTCTGAAACATCTAAAACAGTTTAGGAACCACATTCCACAGTATAGGTTAAAAGATTATGATTTTCAGGAAAATCTACCAAGAAAACTAAATTAATAGAATGCATGCCAGGTTCTAGAGTTCTCATTTGCTTTTTCAGATTCAGAGGTGACAGTCAAGGTTTATTTGCACAGTTAGTGACTGCAAATGAAGTTATTTCTTCATAAAACTAGAAATTTCAGGTGGGGAGGAGAAGGAATGGGTAGGAAGAGAGGGGCAAGGCTACTGCTCGTTAAGCATGTGATTATCAGGTGTCAAGCAACTTCCTTTTAACCTCTGGACAGACTTGTGGTCCATGAAACACAACTAGTAGGTGAACTTAGCATTTTAGCATCACACAAACTGATTGCCAGAAAAAGAAAACTGGCAACAAATAAATAAAAAAAATGACAGACAGACACACGCAACTCCACATTATATTTCTCCTGCTTGTAAGATGCTTACACATTCTGAAAAAAAGGAGAGGGGAAAAAAAAATAAAAAAATTCTAGGTATTTGATTAGTTCTTCTGCAGTACTAAACAATAGGAATTTGTCATTTCATTCTCCACTATTGAAAACAACTCATCTGCTTTCCTTCACCTGTAATTTTACAGGTTTGTAGCAACATCCCACAACTAAAAGAAATTGTATTTTCTACCCTAAAAAAACAGGCACAAGTACTGTTTTTCATATAGCTCCATTCCGGCAACCAGGTTTCCATAGTATCAAGAGACTAAAAAAAGCCAACAGGCTTCGGAGAAATTAATTTTAATATAAAGTCTTCTGGAAATCTCCAAATTATACCTTAAAAACGACATTTATGTATATGGTGTTATTCGTCTTAATATCTAACCTCAACACTTAAGAGCTAGAAATGGAGGAGTTGTATTATTCTTGTATTATTTGATTGGAGGAGGGACAGATGTCTGCCAAGAGTGAAGACTGTCCACAGCTGCACTCTGTGTGAAACACTGGGTGGCCAAGATGGCTGGATGCCACTGGATGGCTTCTAGGTGGCCAAGAACTGGCTACTTACAATAAGCAGCTTATCTGTACACAAATTTGCTATTTTAAGAGGATTTTGTAGCAGGAAGTCAGG
This sequence comes from Ardeotis arabs, assembly GCA_011801015.1. Classification (NCBI taxonomy): domain Eukaryota; kingdom Metazoa; phylum Chordata; class Aves; order Otidiformes; family Otididae; genus Ardeotis; species Ardeotis arabs. Next base: position 80,358 of record JAAGAY010147506.1, read on the forward strand.
GAAATATTGGTTTTCATATTCACAAGAAGTCAAAAAGCTCCCCATGGATAGCTCCACAGTCAGTCCCATGAGCTCTGGCAGAATCCTTCAAGAGTAGGAACGTTAGCAAACTTCTCTTAAAAATACTGTAGCATCTAGGTCAAAATGCCCCAAAACTGATAATGGAGAACTGAATGGACACAGAGCTAGTTCTGACTGTTGCTGCCATTATCACCAAAATTCCTTCCAAATCCTCCTCTCAAAAAAGTATAAAAATCAGTTCTCAGTATCAAATCGGTACTTGTTCCATTTCTGGGAAATCAAATACCACTATTTTCTCCTGCACCTTGGGATTACAAGCCCAGTACACACCTCATGTAGAATCAAGGCTAAAGGAAAACACTTCCCAGTTTCGCTCACAGCCTGGTTTTGTATGTCTGACAGCAGCAAAGTGATTTCATTTTTTGTCTGCTTTTCAGTCTTATTTTAGAGCATATTATTTGCTTAGGCGTGAATAACTGAGGCACTTGTAAGAATCAAATTCTTTTTTGTCTGCCCATTTCCATCTCTGCTGCAAAGGTAACAGTCTTATTAGTGTATTTTTAGAATTAAACAAGATTGGCCCATCTTTATGACCACACTGAGCACATTTGGAATGCCACCACTTCCTACAGGGTGGAGGCTGCATTGAAACAGACAAAAAGAACTCAAAATAGCTGTCATTTTTCTACAGTGCTTTTGTGCAGATCCAAAGCACTCTGAAGGAACAATAATTTCATTCAGCTGCCATCACTCCCTAAAAACATAAATTTAAAAAAAACCCAACAAACCCAAACCCTCACTCACGGAGTTTAAGTGGAAAGAAAGCAAAATACTTTTCCATCAAGTGAAAAATTAATCCAGACTGTTCAACACGTGGACCAGAGCTGCTCTTTTTCCAAAACCCCATTGTCCCACTTCTCCAACATATCTGTAGTTACACTTAAGCAGAAGAATTTCAAAATCCAAAGAGGAAGAAAGTTTCCTTTGGACTCTGACAACTTTCATCTTAAGAAGAGCCAGGGGTAAGCCTTGTGCTTAACAGATATCATGCACAGATGTCACCAGGAGGATGATGACTAACCGGTAAACAGAAATTACCTTTTTCCTCAAATGGTTGGTTGAATTGAGCTATGCACCAATTAAATATACAGATTTAAAAATACTGGTACCTAGTCTTGACTTGCAAGATTGGCAGGTTAGTGAGAGCCCTGCTCCCCTTGCAATAATGATGTACATACATACACACACACATTTTCACTATATATTACATATATATCTATATCTCACATATCCCTATATTTATGGGCTGAAACATTGCACTACTACTGCAGTTTTGGTCAATCTCTCATCATTGAAAAGATGCAAGAACATTGTCTGAGCCAAAACCCAACCAGACGCTGTCTAGGAACAGAACAGCCCAGAGCATGCCGCAGCGAGCCCGGCTGTTCTGCTGAGCGTGCAAAAGCGGAGGCTCACCGCATGGGCAGGAGGAGCAGCCAAATTGGCAACAAAAACACCCTCATGCAAGATTGAGAACTAAAAGTGGACCTCAGCCTTTTGGTCTGCCAAAAAGCCTAAGCGTGAGAGGTAAGGACAGCATACAAAAGTGTAAGAATGTTGTTGGTTTTTTCTTTTTTTTTTCCTCCTACACACAATATTAGGGGGGCTCAGTTCATTTTTGAGAGAGAAAAAATATCATGGTCCCCATGTAGCCGCCTGAGAAAAAAAGGTTTAGATTTATATCGGTTGGCAGAAGCTAGCGGGGTTCACACTAGAAATAAGACAAAACTCAGCCACAGGGTAACTAATGAAGATTACCTAAGGATGGGAAGACTTCTCTACTGCTAAAAGGATTTAAATCAGTAACAGATGGCTTTGTAAAACCACTAATTCATCCAGCCATTGGACACAAATTTAAGACGTAACATTGCTTATGGCTGCCAAAAATACTCATAATGACTGTAGTCTAAGTTACAACAATAAAGTTAAAAGTTTGCTTTCCAGATCAATTTTGAAGTTTGTAGAAAGTGTTTACTGGAATAAACCAAAAATCTAACCTATTGCTAAATATGAATCTAAAGTTACTCTGTGTGTATGTGGGTATTTTCAAAAAAAGATATTCCAGATATTTTATATGTCTCCCTAAATGCTTATTGCTACTTCTTACATACAGTCAGAGGGCAGATATTTTTATCTAATGCAATGAGGAAATAATGCTGTTTGCAGTAAAATTATGTTTATTTTCCACCTATCACTACTTAAAGAAAAGTCTGTACCAGTAAATTCTGTAAGTTCTCGAAGATAAAGAAAAGGCAGTTATACCACAGATCATTTTGCATGTTTTAGTAGAAGTACAAACTGAACTATTCCGCAGAAAAATGATGAGATTTCTTCTATTACCATCTCTGGTTTTGAGCCTCAAAAAAAAAAAAAAAAGGAAAAATTTAAGGTTTGATTTCTTTTTCTTTTCTTTCTTTCTTTTTTAATGGATAACACTGGTTTTATCTATTTTACATTTTAACTGGAATGTAAATAAGCAGCCATCCTATTCTGAAGACAATAACATTTCAATTTATCTGGAGAAATAAGTCATTTTATGGCGCAACAATGCAAACTGCAATGCCTCATTTAGAGAACAAATGCATTATTCTGGCAAAATATTGCAGAATTAGTTTCACTTCTAAGTATTGATATTACAACATTATTGTTTGGTATGAGATGCTCTGTGGTAGATGAAAAATCCTCGCACATGACATCATACAACACCTGCAAATCAGCTGCATGCTCATGGGTACAACTATAACAAATAGTTAATAATCCACCGGCTTTTAATTCAGTAAGATAGTCTATATTGTACTATACTAAAAACAAAAATAAAATGTTCAAAGATAAAAAAAACCCTCTTCCACATCAATGGATCTCTTTAAATAAAGATGGTTATACTTGCATATGTCATCAAAGGAAATCTCAAAAGAAAACACAACCCAAAACACCAAGAACTCCAAGTCAACCTGTAAGGCAGCACTCAGTAGTATTCAACGGTTCCTCTATGTTTAGTTTGACTACTACACTCAGAAAGGTAATGAAGGCTCAGGCTCAAAAAGATTATCCATACATAAGAGATTTGGAGTCACAGCTAACACATTGCTTTCTTGCAAATATTTCAAGTAATAACTCAAACCAGCTTATGGTTTGGTGTTTTTTTCTGATCGAGCATTTACAAACTTGATCAGGTGTACTACAGAAATCCAGTCACTCAGATGAATTAACAATGACCTACAACAGCTTTAGATTTGGTATAGGCGTTAATGATGGTTGCAGCTCTTTAAATCCCCTTCTAACGGAAACTGTGATTTTTAGGTTGGATAGCACTCGCACTAAGGTTACTCCACATTTATCCATCTTTTAAACTGGGCAGATACCAAGATTCAAGAAAACATCAACTAAAAAAGTGAGAAATAGCAAGTAGAGCAAGCTGTACAATCTCTCTCAGTTGTATCAGCCAAGTCATAACCATACTCCATTATGATTGTTTATCAAAGCTAAGAAAAATCATGTGAACCGGCAACTGTTGAATGGCTTAGGAAAATTCACATACAATGACAGCTGTCTCTACCTGTTCCAGCTCTAGAACTACTCATGCACTTTTCCAATACATTTTATTTGTCCTCTATTACAGTTTTTATCACAAAAAATACGACTGGGTTTGAATCAGGGAGAAAAAAACCAACATATATTGTCAGAAATTCCAGTTAAGAGTCTGTGAACACTATTTCCACAGGCAATTTCAACGTTAGTCTCTGAAGTCTCATGTTAAAATTAATTGTACAGGTTGGACAGATCAGTATCATGTGGCTTTTCACAAAAATTGCAAACTGGATAAAAACTCAGTCAGATGAAACTATGCCAGCCTGTTCCAGCTAATACCTATTCTGTTTACCCGCCGAAGCAAGACAACACCTTTTCTTCCTTTTCTGTAGAGATCTTTTGTTTGTTCTGCTTAACATGCATCATCTTCAACACTGAACTACTTCAGTACGCTCAGTAGCTGTTGTTGAAGTTTTACCCCATTCAGAAGATCCAGAGACCACATTTACACATGAAGACACGATGCCTTCTCTTCACCTACCCTCATGATTCCAAAAAAAAAAAAAGAATCCATCTTCCTGTCAAACCTGTCTTTCCATAGCAAGGAGGCTCCCCCCTTACCTCCATAACCCCAAGCCACTGAACCACCTTGAGCAAGAACAAAACATCTGTTCTCCCCTTGCCTTCTGCCAAACTGGACTCGCACGTCCCTAAAGCCTGATGCTTCCAGCAAGTGTTATAAACGGGACTAATTAGGCTCCTAGTTTCCCATGAACTCTTTTATTATTCATACGACATTTATGATAAACGCATTATATTGCTTACAAACGGTTGAGGTGGCACTTACACACAGCAGCATAAACTTCAGAGTCACGGGAGAAATCACTTAACGGTCAGACAGGCTAACTACACCAGTTACAACCACCGCTCGCTGCAACGTACAGTGCATTTAACTCTTCTCGGTTCAACACAAGAAATAAAGTAGCTTGGCATTCCCAGAAGTGCAGGTGGACCAGTCATTGATATTTCAACAGCAGAACCTTTTGCATCAGTGTAAATATCTTCAAAGATGGCTTTTCCACAGCTAGAGAGTATCGTGCACTGCCCATGCAGTTCATAAAACAGAAAAACCACCCTGCCTTTCTCCAGCAGAAAAGTCTTCAACGACAGCAAAGTTGTGGTTTCTCAGGATGACCACATCCTCTTAATTAAGTTGCAAAATTCAGAACAGAATAACCCCAACGAACACAGATTACACAGAAACGGAGTTGATTTGCATGTAACAACTGCTTCTTTAAGAATTTATTACAGATATGTAATCTATTCGTAGAGTATGGATTCATGGCCTGATTCAGCAACGCATGTGCATGTTTAACTGCTCTTCTAAGCTAAGGCTCGGAGTAAATTGTCTGGACAATTAATTACAATTTGTCTTTCATTTGCCAGAAAACCAGTAAAGCATTGTGCAGAACCAGTTACCCAGACTCCTTGCATCCCTTCAGAGACCTTTAAAAAAATCCATAGGCATAGTTATCCTTCTGTAATCCTCTCCATTAAATTACACATTATTCACCATCAAACCTATCTGTGAAATCAGCCAGTACAGATTATTCATGCTTCCTATAGATTAAAAGCCTAACAAGAAATCAACTTCTGAAAATAAAGCATTGTCAAAAAAAAAACAAAAAACCCACCTAATGTCAATAATCATAGTTTTGAAAGCATCCCTGCACAGAGTATGTATCAGTGCAATCTGTAAGCCATTGTTTTCATAGTTTGCTAAATGCTTATTCTCAAGTAAAGAAACAGTAAGAAAATGTACTTTCAAGGCATGGATAAAAATGCACAGCTATCTACTTTAGAAGTCTGCGAAGCCTGTTCTTTCATTGTCACAACGTGAAGAACCAGTGCAACTATTTAAATTCAATCACCATGGGAGTTCAAGGCACACAACAAATAAAAGCTGTATATTATATCCTCTCCCAGATGCAAAGGTCAGCTCTGCTGAAATAAATGCTGTAGCAACAATAAATACTTCAACAAAACACATAAGCGCCTGAAGAAGAAAAAGTAAAATAAAATAAAATTTTAGATGTAACATATAAGATTTGGTCAATCCATCCAGAAAGACCTATTTTCAAATATCTACTTTCAGAGAATCACTGCATCGGTTTTTTGGTTATGAAAAGGTTGTGAGGGGAGGAGGAAGAAAATCCCAAATCATGATTTTGTTGCAAACTACCCAGTAACACTAAAAAGGAGTACCAACTATTTCAACAAAACCCAAAATACCAACCAAAAAATCCTCCAAAGTAAAAGGTGAAGACATTTTTTTGTATGAATGAAGTATTTAAATATACCCTTTTTATTAAGTAATTTATATTGCAATAGCATCCATTGCTTATTTTTTATACGATTGTATTTACAGTGCACTGTTGGAAATATTTAATTCCAAGCCAAAGTAAATTGCTTTACTCTCCATGGTTTCTAAACAGCTTTAGACCACTGATCTTTCTTACTGCAGAAACAGTTGCATAAAAAGTCATTAATTGTGGTGACTCTGTAAAAATATTTAGAAGACCACAGAACTGATAGCCTACAATAAATATTGAAGTTAATCTAAATTTCAATTCAATAATGCAAAGGAGAATAAAAACTCCCAAATATCTCTGATAGCGCATACCCAAACAACAACCACAAAAAACAAATAGAAAATTCCCAGCCAACTTGAACATTGTGCTTTTTCACTGCTTTCCTAAACGTTGCACGAGATTTAAAAATAGATGAAGTACATCATTGGTGTTAGTCCACCAAACTTGCTGTTCAGAAGCATCGTACGCTTTTTTTTTCCCCGAAGTAAATTCTACAAAGGGAGCATCACTCTTTTCCCCAGCTGAGAAGGAAATTTCAGGATCTCCTACCTCGATCAAAAAGTCTCCAGTTCTCAGGCCAGCTTGCCATGCTACTCCCCCTTCATCCACAGATTCCAAGTACTGCAAAGCAGGAAAGGCTGGAGTTGGGGTGAATTCTTCAATTGGTGTGTCAGCTTTAAAAATAAATACCACATTTAAGAAAACAAAACAAAACAAAAAAAAAAAAAGAGAAAGTTATGGAGTGCTTGCAAATACCACTTGACTAAAGGCCTATGATGGGCCATTCTAATTGATGGTTAAAAAATGGGGGTGGTGGGTGCTAAAAGGAAGAGGACTCTGCCTCAGAGGATATCAAGATGCTGGGAACAGAGTGCAATCTCTCTGCAATAGCAATCCTCAGGTCTTCAATTCAGAGAGAAAAAAAACACATGCTGCTTTACTGACACAAACCAAATCAAGCTGCGTGAGGCAGTAGCTGGATTCTGAGTATTCCAGGATATTCAGTGTCAGCTCAAGGAACCCTTTTGTACGCCCAGCAAAATGCTTGTAACTCTGGCAACATCCAACTAAAAATTAATTTTGTACTGGAGCCAGAAGAGAGCATCCGGCCAAACTGGAGAGATGAGGTGGGTGGGAAAGGATGACAAGGATCAAACTGAATTTTTCCTCTAGATTTAGATGCATAGTACAAAGATAACAGAATAAATCACTTTTTAGGAAAGGAGGCACAGCAGGCCTTGTAACAGCCCTCTCTCTGTGTCACGTACACGTACAAGCTGAAAAGTCCTTGGGTCTTTCACCCGAGGTGCCCTCACTGCTACAGAGGAAATTTGGGGACAATTGTTGGGCTCACGCAGAGGCAGTAACCTCTGCTCAATGCCCAGACAACTCATGGCAACGGGTTAGCTAAAAGGCAGTGGCTTTCCTAGCAGAGCCCCAAAAACATTTATTTAGCCAAAATCAGAAAAGCTTTTACAATGCTGGAAACCTATGGGGGCATTGGTTTGGGGGAGGGGGACCGGGGCGAGGCAAAAATGATGTCCCAAGGATGAAGCTATGGAATAATTTTCATGCTCAAGCAAGGCAAGGGAGAACCCATGTAAAACGAGGGGGAGCAAGAGATGGGACATACCATCATATTTTATTTTTTAAATACAAAAGGAGCGAACTGGACTGGAAGTTAAAAAGCAAAGCATTAAATAGAATGCTTTTTTTAACTCTTCAGAATGCCATCATTACAGATTTTAGGCTACAGAAAAGTAACATGCAGTTTAACATATGAACAGCTTTTAAAATGAGCACGCTACAGGCCATGCAACATACGTGCAGCTTCTGAAGATATAAAAAAAGATCGTATTTTCATACTAAAACTGCACCAATGTCACCTTGCAGAAGATCCACACCTATTTTAAACAAAACATCACTCTCTTGTCTATTTCTACTCGTAGACCTATTTAAACAGACTGACATTTGAAATAAAGAAGCAGGTTTTATAAGGAAAGCAGGTTTCCCATAGTTAGGTAAACTGCATAACAGAACAGATTAACGGCAAAAAATTACATATACCAACACAATGAAAACACAGACAAAACTTTCTCCCCCCAAACCGATTATACAGTGCTTCTCCTATGTAAAAATGCAAACTGCTTCAGAGAGAAGCCACTAAAATCTGCCCGAGTAGTACAGCATACAGAGAATCCTGTTGTCTAGCAACCAAGTGCACCAAGAATAATTCCTGCTTATATTCAGAGATGTACAAATTTCTTCATGCCAGTGCACATTACACACACACACACAGAAGCACATACCTTTTGCCCCTCTGAGCACAAATCCAAATCCTTCATTGTCTTTTTTCTGCAGGACCACTGCCTTTTCTTCTATTATGCAGTCACTGTAGAGAGAATTCCGAGGATAGCGACCATTATTACATCCCTTCATCACCACTGTAGTAGCTGCTCCTCCAGTGTGCAGGTTCATCATCATCACAGCCCGTTAATCAAATAATATTGCGGTAAGCAAGCATGGGAAAAGATAGAACAAATCGTAGCGAGGGGAAGACAAAGACTGAGCTTAATGATAAAAGAGAACATGACAAAGCAACTTAAAGGGAACAAAAAAGGCAGAGAGGAAAAAGAAAGAAGAAGAAATCATGCATGGTGGTTTGTGTTCTATATGAATGACTGAATGAGCATGTGATCATGTAATCTGTGGGCTAGCTAGGACTCTAAAAGGAAAAAAAGTAAGTGAACTGAACGACAGTATCATTAATAAACTCCTCAATCGTGGATGTACCAGATGCATCTTCTAGTGAAGCCAAAATGAAACCAACCAGAAGAAAAATGAGGCAGCATTTTAAATTTAAAGATAATAAATTATGATTTTATATTAGCTAACTAAAAGGCACAAATATGTTCTGAAAGCTATGCCTTGCATCAAAAGCCCTTTTTCAATCCTATTGAATGTTGCATGCTGCAAGAATCCCACATGATCATCTGACAGCCTACAATGCTAACAACGTGCAGCTGCCTTGGCGTCATCAGGCACAAATTTCCACAGCATCAAGAATCTGCATAATTGAAATAGTAACAAGGCATGCACAATCAGGAAAACACATTTCTAAGGAATATTTCCCGTCTTCTGAAAAGCAATTAATATTATAAAACACGGAGAGAGTGTAAAGGACTATTTATGTAAGCAGCATGTCCTTAAAGAGAAAGTAGCCTTAGGAATCTTACTGTCATTGGCTAAGAAAAAAGTAGACGGTGGATGAGGAAAATGCATAAAATCCACATTAAAATGGGACTTTTCATATACGAGGAACAATCTGTAAAAGCTTTGAATTGTTTAGTGTTGTTCATTAAACATTACGTTCCTAAAAATAAACTCCAAGTAGAAAAAACAAATATTCTGAATGCTTTTTAAAGTATAAAACCATTAAACAGCACAAGTTGCAAGACATTCTTCTGAATAAAGGCAGTGTCAGGGGTTAAGTATTCACGAATCGCAAGCACCGCAAAACACGTTGCTAGGTTGGCTCTAAAACACCTACAAAACTATTTAGGACAGAAAGAAGTATGAGCAAGTTTTCTTTTCTTGTCTTAATTTTTAACTAGCCAACTATTGTTCCCACTGGCCTTGCACAGAATCTAGCTGCTAAAGCATTCCACACATAAGAGATTGGATCTCTTTCAGTGCCGTTAATAATCCAGGAGGGGAGGAGGAAACTAATTAAATTAAAGGAAAATTGGTGTGACCTTTTTATTTAAAGGTCTGAACAAAGACAGGAATGATGGTATCAGAATACCAATGGGCAGCCTCCAAACTCCACATCTTTTGCATCACAGATTATCCTTCCGGTGACTTTCCAACTCTGAGGGATGCAACTTCACGTTACCACTAAAGTGATGATGTAAATTACATCTTCCACACTACAAAGTATTTAAACACCACTGGATGGAATAACACATGAATTAAATCTACCACAATGGCGACTTTCTGAGCAACAGACGATCTCCATAAGTACCAACAGCTTTTGAAGTCTCTCAACTTACTGTTATTTACTGTTTAATTCAGACATTACCTTCTCTTACACTTAATTCCCCCGCTATGGAAAGGATAAAATAAGAAAACATCTATTCCTCGAGAAAGCCAAACACACTCCTGTCCAGGGATATTGGGGTGGGATGGAATATGCCACCCTTCCAGCCCATACTGTAGCGCTGAATTGCTCCATCAACATCCTAACGTTATAGAAACCGGCTGAACGCACAAGTGAACTGGCTTATTTTCCTCATTTCACCACTCACATTTTCGAGGTGGGGCTCCATACTTATCCACTTAAGAGTCCACAGTAAAGTTATCTCCAGCATTTTTCTCAATACACAGTCAAATTAATAAAACCCTTCCCTTCAAGTTTCTGTGTAAACAATCAATAGCTTAATAGCAGATAGAAGGCTGCTTTTGAGAACCTAATAATAGAAAGTGTTCGGTCCAAAAGAAACCCCTCCTCTCCCCTACTCAAATCCCACTTTCACCTCAACTCATTAAGATGAAGAATTCAGAAGCCTACTAGCTAGGTATCTCCTCAAACCTTGCTCTGATTCTTTCACTTTTTTTGACAAAATAAAAAAAACCCTTCATCATATCATTCCTTAAAAAAGCTGCAGGCTGAAGGTCCAAAAGCAGTGCTCGGAAAACTTGGGATCAATTCACCTGATCAACATTAGGCATCTACACTGAAAAAAAAAAAAAAAAAAAAAAAAAAAAAAAAAAAAA
>JAAGAY010147508.1:0-50520 GCA_011801015.1 Ardeotis arabs
CACCACAAGGGAAAAAAAAAAAAAAAAAAAAAAAAATGGCCAGAGATGGAAGAAACATACAGAGAACTGAGCACGTGACAGCATCGGCAGCACTGCCTGCGGCCGTGTATCCTCTTGTCCTTGGCCTCTTAAAAACAGCTTTCCCTGTTCGCTATCCCAGAGCATGGACCGCAGCAAGGATGAGAGCTCCCAGCCAGCGATTGCCGCTGGGGCAGTATTCAGTGTCAGGGGTGATGTGCAGAGGAGAGGGATGGCTGTCTATTTTCCACGTACAGTTATCACACAAGTAAATTAACTGTAAACAGGCATCTCCCTAATGAATGCCTGTGTGTCAAAATGCCCCGTGTGCATGGACAAGGTTGTAGTACCTGCAGATAGAAGTTAGGTGCACAGTGGTGTAGTTTAAATGACTGAATGCACTGGTACGCTTACAAATTCTTGCAGTCAGTGTCCTCCAGCACGGGGGCCGAACCACAGGCAAAGAAGTCCAAATGCAGACTGGTGGTTCCCAGAGTCTCATCTCCTCCTTATCTCCAACACTATCAGAGTTGTGCTGCCCGCATTTTAATGGAAAGGGTCCTGTATCTGGTGGCGAGCCGGTAGCTTCTGAAAGGCAGGGGGATACGCGGTTCAGGTTACTTCCCACCATCTGGACTTCAGCAACGCTGAGCTGAGGCTGGGCAAGGACACAGCGCTGCAGAGCACCTCTGATGGGTGGCAGCTGGGCTGCACTGTCCCTTCTTCACCTGGTGCAAAAGTGATACCCGCATCCTCGCGGGCCAGCTGGGGAGCAGGAGAGCCAGCCCCACAGGGAGAGCGGCGTGCTGAGGAGGCAGCGACCTGCCCTGGAAGGCTGAAAGCCTGAGCCAGCAGCAGCAAATATAAAGTTTTGTTGGTGCAGCTGCAAAAGAAGGCAACTTTTGTAGATTTTTGTCACTGTGTGTAGAGCTGGTTGAAGGCTTTAGGAGGTGAGCAGTGTTGTTCTTTGACTATAACATGACTTGTTGGGTTCCTCTGGACAGGAAGATGTGGTGTGTCCACACAGGTGTGTGCATGTGCATTTTCTTCCCCTACCAGCTTCCCTTGGCTGCAGGAGAACCCAGATACTCATTTTGAAGAGCCACAGTAATTCATTTTCATTTGTTTTCATTTTAAAGTTCTTTGTAAGAAAAAGCCCATAAGTTTTATTTCAAAAGTGGCATCTGGAACGCTTGCTCCTTTCCCTTGTTAAAGCGGAGGTCCTACCAGCTGCTGCAATGTCCTCCTGGCTCACCGGTGAGCAGGGGAGTTCCAGTGTCCCTCTGCTCACTGCCATTCCCCTCCATTTTCTGCAATTGTACTGCAAATTCTGTGTTTGTAATTAGACATTTAGGTTTTTAAGCATACATGAAAATTCTTGTTTGATTAGATTAGCATAGACTTACAAAAGCATCTGGAGAAAGTATCTTCCTGAGTGGAAGCTGTTTTTGACAGGAGAACAGGATCAAACAGGCATTTAGAGAGTTAAACACTGGTCTCTTTTGGAGGCATAGCTGGAACCGAGACCCTAGACCACCAGGATCTGCTGTACAAAGCCACCTCAGCTGGTGCAAGTGGGTTCCGATGAATGGGGAGCAAAACTGAGTACCTGCAGTCTTGGGATTGAACTTCAGTAGGTCTCTGACCAAAGAGAAAACAAAAGCTTCTGGCTAGCCTTCGCCTGTCACCCACGGGGCAGAGAGGGAGAGACAGAGAAAAATGAAGCAGGATTGCGATCCCAATGCTGTGATTAATGTTGGTGTTGAAAGGGGAGCAGGGCTCTCTGAGCTGCCTGCCTGTTCACAGGCTTTTACTGGCTTGGCAAGTCCTCTCCACTTCAGACTCTCCTGGCTGGCAGCCAGAAATATTGGTTCTGGGACAGGTGACATTGTGGAAGTTTGACATCCCTCTTCTGTTGTTTTTGTGATGCTGCCAGTGTCCTGTGGTCATTTCTGTTGACTGGGCTCTTGTTCCTTTGGGGAACTGATAGGTTGAACTTATAGCTTCATTCTTTCTTTCTGGTTATTTTTTGGGGGAGAGAGAGGGAGGAAGAAGAAGGAAGAGCTTAAAAAAACAAAATTAGAGCCACAATCTCTAGGATTCAGAGTAAAGAATTATGCTTCAGGTCGGTTTTGATTTCTAGAAATCAACCTGTTGGTTAAATCCCAGATCAAGAGTACTTCTTTAAAGACTCGCTCTATGCCTTGATCATTGTCATAAAAAAGCCATGTTGAAAGAGTGGTAGGTCTGGGTGTAATCACTGCTCACCGCCTGCTTAGGCTTCAAGAAAAAAAAAAAAAAAGCTGTTCTATGAGCAGCTGACTTTATGAAGTCTAGTATCCTGCAGTTTTGGTTTTCTGTCCTGACACCTCTGTAACCCCTGGCTCCTCCATCTCTCTTGAGAAATCTCTTGCAGACAAGAAGGGAGGCAGCAAGACAGGGTCTATGGGTGCTGCGTGATCAGCTGTCTGTCCATGGCATCTCCGCTGAGCTTTCTCACCTCCTCAGCCAGCTCCTTTGGGCCCTTCCCGGCTGCACAAACCGGGTGGGAACTAAATTATCTCAGACATCAATCCCTCTTCCAAATCTGGGTAAGAACGGCTGATGAATGAAGTGCTATTGGGGAGGAGCGGTGTTGCTGAGGACAGACAGACTGAGATGGAGGTCTATTTCCCAAGGAAACTATGCTAAAAAAATAATGCAGTTGTGGAAACGTGCCCACAAAGTTCAGTAACTATTTGCAGTCCCTGTGTACAGCACCGTGTGGAGGGAAAAGTGCTGCTGCTTCTGTTTGAGCTTGTGGCTCTGCCGAGGAGTCTGTGTCCCTTGGCATGTCGCTGAATGTCATGCCTCAGGTCCATCCCAGGTGAAAGGCGGAGAATGAGGCACATTCCCTGACGGATGGCGGGCTCGTTGGGTTAAGTCTGGCCATGTGGAGGGGACTGTGCAACAGGGCCTCAAATTTGGCTGAGACCCTTGTGTTTCTGGAACACAAACAACAATTAACTTTCAGTTTATAATAATCTCAGTATGTATCTATTTACATAGCTGTTTAGTCTGTAAATGTTTCTCATGAAGGCTCTTTCCGAAGCATGTTGAGTACGTAACAGCTGTGCTGTTGCTTTCCACTTCTCCAGCTTTGGGGTTCCTTTCTGAAGCAGATTTAGGCACTTGAATCCAAGCTGACCAGCAGTCCTGACAATATATGGAGCTCTAAAAATGAACACTAAGATTTTTGATATTGTTCCCATTTCTAACTGGCAACCAAGGGAAAGCTCTTGGTGTGGAGAGAATTAACAAAACGCTTGGTAAAGTGATGGTCGTGACTCATGTTTTGCCAAGCAGAGACAGGTCAAATGATTTGGGTGGAAGACAAAACCCAGCTCCGATTGGCAACAGGCTCAGCACAGCGATCCACACCTCCTTGTCTCCTCTGTCACTCCAAGCATGTCCTTGGAGCGCCTCGCAGCACAGCATGGGGACGAGCGGGGTGGCCAGCTGGATCTTCAGGGAGAGGTGAGTGAATTACCAGCCTGCTTCATCCTTGGAGGGAGGGTGATGCCGAGGGGAGGGAAGAGTGCCTGGGGATGCTGAGGCGTACTTTAATCGACACTCCCCGTGCCTCAGTTTCCCTTGCTATGAAAATAGCGGCTCCGACAGCAGGCAGCGGGGATGGGCGGCTGGGGAGGAGGGTGCCTGGGCTGAGTGTCCGGTGGGGAGCTGCCCCGGGCTGTGTGCGGGGACGGTGACCCTCAGCTCCCCGGCCCGGGGGCGAGCCCAGCGCTGCGGGCGGGGCAGGGCAGGGATCGGCCGCGCTGCGGGCGCGGCGGGAGCGGAGCTGTCCGCGGTGCTGAGCCGCGGTGGCAGCCGCCGCGCTGCCGCGGGCGCGGAACCTGCGCGTCCTCCCCGCATCCCACCCGCATCCCACCGCCCCGCGGAGCTGCCACCGGAGCCCCGGCAAGATCCTGGCAGCGGAGAGCGGGAGCTGCGGCGGGGACCACTCCGGGAAAGGTAAGGGGGGGCCCGGCCGCCGGGGGAGGCGCTGCCCCGGGAGGGACGCGGTGCCCCCGAGCATCCCCGGGCCGGGGCGTAGGGACGACGCGGTCCCCGTGGGTGTCCCCGGGTGCGGGAGGGCAGGGCAGGGTGGGCAGCCCCGCTGGCTGTGTCCCGCGGCTGTGAGAGACACGGTCCCCAGGGGAGTGCGTGTCCTGGGGCACAGTGCCAGCTCTGGGTGCCACCTCTGCTCCTCACCTGGGCAGCTTTGGGCATCGGTGTGTGTGTGTGACACACCTCACTGAGAGCTTCAGCGTGTGCGTGGGGCTGCTCCCCCTCTCCGAGGGGCTTGCAAGAGACCTGGGTGCCGTACACGAGAGGCAGAAAGCAGATTTGGTTTCTGTGTAACCATGGGATGGGCAGCCCTGGCAGAGGAATACTCTGTCATCTGCAAAGTGATTTTGGGTCAGGGACCGAGGGCTGCCTTTCCTTACGCTCCAATCTGTCCTTCAGACACTGAGCAGTCACTCAGCTGTGCTCTTTTGCTCTTCTGTGACTTTTTAAGCCTTGCTTTATTTGCTAGGCAGGCAGCGGTGTCTAAGCTTCCCCTGTGCTAGGAATTGCAGAAATCGATTCCTGCTATTTACTCTTGAAAGAGACTGGAGGTCAACTGAGTTTCCAGGCTCATCAGGTTTCCTCCTCCTCCCCAAGAAAGGCTCAGGCTTTGTGGCACGTTGGCTGAGGAAAAGCAACTGTCCAGGTCTGGAGAGGGAAAGGGCAAAACCGACAATCACACAAAATAAAATGCGTGTTTTTCAGGTAGACAGAGAGCCTGTGATCAGACCAGTCCAGCCATGCCAGTGTCCTCCCAGCTGAACACGGGATGTAGGTTCAGGTTTGATTCTTTCTGTGAACACAAGAACAGGGTCTGGGATGCAGAATACGAGGTTTCCTGGAAATGTACCTGTGGCAGCAGCTGCTTGGAAAACTTCATCTCATTTTGAAGTCTGATTAAATTGAGGGGAAAGGAGCTTTCACAGTCTGTCTCTTCTCAGAACAGAGTCTGAGCAATGGAGCTTAAATCAAATTCAACAGCAGCTTTGTATGCCCAAAGACTACGTGGCCAAGCAGTTTGATTTTAAAGGGCTGCGTTGTGCTGGCTGGGTAGCCCCCCCCCATTCTCATCTGATGTCCTTCCCAGAGGAGTTACAGATTTAGTCCTGATTGAGCATGGTCACGTTTTTGAAATGTTTTTGAGTTGGAAGTAAACTCCAGCCGCTGTTTCTGTCAGAAATGAGTATGACTGTGTTCAGTACCTGCAATGATGGCTCTGCAGCTTGTGACTCTCCACTAAACGTGACGGCAGCGGGGGAGGCTTGTGCAAGCTTCCCCCTCTGTTGCACGCTCACCTGAGGGAAAAGCTCAGAGAGGGTGGGGGGCTTTGGGCAGGTTTCCAGCAGGGAAGCAGAACCCAAACAGGTTTGTAAACTGGCAGGGAAACAAGTTGCTCACTGTCTTGTTTCCATGAGGGTAGAGACCATGTAAGCACCTCCTGGGGCCAGGTGTGGAGAGGTCCCAAGGTCCCCCTGCGCAACTCAGACAAGCGCGCCACCTTCTAATTCATCTGGGGGAAAGGCTTTACAAGCCCCCAGCGAAAGCAGCACCAGAAAGTCTGAGATTTTTGAGTTTTTGTGCTGGGCTTAGCTTCACTTGTCTGTACGCTGCACACAGCTACGGTAAGTTTCCAGGATCTAGTTTATGATTTACTTTCACACACAAAAATAATAGCTCTCTGTATTTCTATAGAACTGATTATTGTCCGCATATCAATGACGTCAGCGTATCTATCAGTGCAAGAGATGCATTTTAATCATTTTCTGTATTACAATGGGAGTGTGTGCTTTACTAATAGCTCAGGCACAATCATAAAAATAAGGCCTGTCCCAAGTGATATGGCAGAAATAGAAGTTCCTCTCCCCTGAAGTATTGTTACTTTTTGCCAGCGTGATCTCACAGGACACTTGTAGCTCCCCTGATGTATTGCAGGATGGAGACCTGCCAGGGATCTGAAGGAAACAAAGTCCTGCAAGCTTTGCCAGTTCTCTCCTTCCTTTGCTGCGTGTGTGCATGCACGCTGAGGAGCAGGAACAGTTCCTTCCAGACTGTTTGTGCTGGACCTTGCCCTGTCTCGTCGCCAGTGCAGCTGTGTGACCGCAGTCCCTCCTTTTTCCCAGGCTCCACGTTCTTGATACACGTATGCCTTGCTGAAACGTCTCGGAGAGGTGGTGTGCATGTGCTGTGTGCAGCATGTCTGCTTCCCAGGGCTCTTGAGGAAGAATGAAATATGGCCTAGGGGAGAGCTATGCATTATGAGAATTTCAGGAATGATTTGCTCAGCCCTAAGTAAAGGTTGTTTCCAATTAGGTTAATGAAGGACGTCATTCTCATGGCCAAAGTCACTCGGTCTGGTACAGGGAGGTATAAATCACCTGTCCTTGTACCACAGACATGCTTTACCCTCCAAAGAATGCAGGAGAGTAAGGGAGATGTTGTTTTCAGTGCGCTGTGAAGCATTTAGCATCCAGGGTGCTCTGTGGAGGAGATAAACCCAGCAGCCCCCTTTCACCACCAGTGATATGTCCTCCTGCCCACCCATCGTGCCGGGGGGGGGCTGCCAGTCTCCAGCACCTCAGCATCCTCCTCTCCTGCTGGCTTCGCTCTCCTTTGCTCCCAGGGTGAGTGACTCCCAGTCCCATTCCTGGGTGCCACTCTGCAGCCTGGGACATCACTCCAGTGCCCTGACCCCTTGGCTGGGTCTCACCCACCTTGCAGCATTTCAGGGCTCTCGTCACCCAAAACTGCAGCTTCTTTCCTTGCGGCCTGATGTGTGTAGGGATGGGCAGAGCAACAAGCAATGCTGAACCTACTTGTTTGGACAAGTGCCCCAGACAGAGCTAGCCTGATGGTGTGTGCATTTATCCCAAAGGCATAGGCTCGTACCTTAGCGCATGCATCCGAAATGTGCCTCTGGGAGCTCTGTCCATTTTTTATCCGTTGGTGGTTAAGGGGAAAGAGTGAGTCACTTTCTCAAGAAATTCTGAAGAGAAACTTAGGAGCTGATGAATATGTAGCAAAACCTCCCCTCCTTTTCTTTCCACATCCACAGTGTCATACTGTGCGTCTAATAACTTGGTGGTTTTCTAATAAATTTAACCTTAGCATCAATTAAAATGCTTTGGCACACAAGGAAGGGAGAGGTGGGCTCCTAAGGACATTCATCATAGAAAGCACATTGAGATTGGATTTTCATTAGCTGTGAAATTAAATACTCTGAAGCAGCTTTTTCACCCTGACAATTACGAATATGCATCAGAGTGATGTTCTTACCCCGCCCTGTCTGCTTCTGCATGTGCTGGCGAGGAGCAAAGCCCATTTCCCCACATACCTTCTAGAGGGTGGCCTGAAAAAGGGAGAAGTTGGGCTCCAACCTTTTCTGCTTCCTTGTGATGGAGAAGTCTCCTCTGACAGCTATCTGCAGCATCCTGTCAGTACCGCCTGCTCCCTCCAGTTAAAGCCTTAGATCCCCCAGCTGTCTGTCCTGCAGCCAGGAAGCTTTAGTCTTCCACGATAGCCCAGATTTGCCATTGCTGCTTTTTCTTAAGATAAAATGACTCACAAGGTTTTAACCAAAACCTGAACGCGAGCCCCGTTTATTTTGCTATTCTTTGTGCGTCACCGCATAGTGTGGTGAGGAGTTGAGGCTAGGGATGAGATTTGCACAGAGCAGGTGAAGAAAGGTTGGAAAATGTTTCCTTTTCCTGCTAGAGATTTCCAGCACTTGTGTCCAACAAGTGGGGATTGTCAGTGAAAATCTCAAGGGAGAACCTCAGTCTCCACTGGACAGTCAACACAGGGAGAGATTTGGCTTGAACCTGGGGTGCAACAGCGCTTGGAGTGTTTGCAAGGGGCTCACATCGCAGGGTCAGTACCAGGTGTCCACGAACATCCTCTTATTGAAATGATTGATCTCATAAAGGGAGAAAGCCATCATCTCCCACCCCTAGAGCTGCAGTGCTCACTTCGTAAATGATTTTGTAATCTCTCTGCTGCTGGGCAGCGCGTACTCGGTGCCCAGGGCCTGGGTCGTGCTAAGATACAGCTTCGTAGGACAGCCGCTGGTTTCTGTGGGGCTGGTTTCTGCAGGCTGCCCTTGCAGAGGGAGCGCACCGAAGTCACAGGGCCTGGGCCACCGAGCCCCCAGAAGAGAGGACCACAGCTTCGCTATTGCTTTAATATCTGCGGAAAGATTGGCCCAGCGCAGACTGGGGCGAGGAGGGACAGCTTAAAGCTGCCTGATGTCACCCCTGTGCTGTGCCTCTGTCTGGGATTCATGGGCTCCGCTCAGGGTTCCTGTCGAGTCAATTCCCCAAGCTCCCGGCGAGTAAATGGGAACGGCCATCCTGGCTGGGCATTGGCACATCCCAGTGCCTCTGCCGGGCAGGCAGCGAGGAGCTTCCCGGAGCTGCGGGTGCCCTCAGTCACGCTGGGGACACAGAGAGGGGTCCTCTGCGCTGCGACTGGGCAGAATGAACAGGAAGAGGGTGGGAGGGGTGTAAAGCAAGCACCCTGTGAATTATGTTTGCTAAGCGAAGTAAACTGATGCAGCTGAGCTATGTCATGCAAATGAGGACATTCAAATGTGTTCGCGTGGTGCAGGGCTACCTCGCGAAAGTAGTGAGAGCAAAAAGCAGAACTGGGAGAGCGACGTCCACCAGCTGGGAGAGCGTAAGGGAGGGGAGAGCGGGTCAGGGGAGCGTGCGCCCACAAAGCGTGCGCTGGGCTGGCAAGGAGCCCGCCAAGTCAAGTTGCTGCTCTGACACCAACACTCAGTTATTTAAAGTAGGAAGCCTCCAAGATGCAAATGTTAATATTTTCCTTACGTATTTTAGAAGGCATTTATTAAAAGATAATGAATTTTTAAGGCTGAACATCACAACTGCACATACGTAAATACAAGTAATGATGTATGAGAAGTTGCCATGCTGTACTTGTTTGTGTGGTAACAGGACAGGGACAGTTGATACATTCAAACAGCAGACTGGCTGCGTGGCCATCAGCCTGCCTGGGCCATCCCTGCTTAACTGCCACTTGGGGCTCTTTCCTTGGCTGCCTGCATATCCAGCCCCAGGGCTAGAGGCCTCTTCCCAGCCGGCAGGTAATAGCTGGGGTTTAGTTTCTCCGGGAAGCACGCACTGTTGTTAAACGAATGCTTTGTTTTGCACAACAAAGGTTGGAAAAATCCCAGGTGTGGTGGTCATTTCTCAGAAGTGAAAGATTGCATCCAAAAGATCTTTTGTACTAGGAAACCCAAACAGAAGTGGTTAGACTTCCTGGCTGTCCCTGTTTGCCACAGACTAGACTTTCCAGACCCAGGTAGGAGGATGGGGCATTTCAAACCAGTACAGTGTCTCTTTCTCATCACCAAAAGCCAATAAATGCATTGAGGAAAGGGGCAAATGTGCCGCACATCTTCCTGAGAGCCTCTGTCAGTTTAGCAGGATGATGTAAGTGGAGCTTAATTTAAAATCGCATTTGCATCAAGCTGTCAAACCAGTAACCTGGGCAAAACATGTCTGAAGGATGTGGGAGTCTGCCAGCAGCACAGGGGCTTTGGCCACGTCTGCTGGAGTGAGCGAGCCAAAGCCTGGCTTGCCGCAGCTCCTTCTGTCTTCAGTGCGTGACGCCTCTTTCTGTGCAACACACGCTGGTTTTGCACAGACCAGTTCTCTTGCTTTCCACTGTTTCTGGTTATAAAGGGAGCAGGAATCACCCAGAGAGGCCAGAAGTTCAAGAGAGTGAAATGAGAACCGTGGCTGACCACTGCAGCTCCCGTTAACTAAATTAACCAGCACCCTGCCTGGCCTGCAAAGGCAACCCCACCATACTCACCGCATGTAGGCACAGATCATGAAAATATTTAATTGCTTAACATCAAATGCTGAAGATGGGCTCGCTGAGAAGTAGCAAGTGGGACTGCATCAGCTGTAAACATCCCACAGGTATTGTGCCCACCTAACCCAAAAAAGCCATGGAGCAGGCCAGAGGAACCATAGCCCTGTGGTATTTGCCTGTATGGACCAGTAACACAGAGAATGAAGAGCTATTAGCAGGATTTCTTGCAGTTTAACACCAATTAGTGTCTTAAAATACGCTTACACTCAAACCTAATTTACTCATTACTTCAAGTAATTAGCTCCATCTGTCTGAACACAGCCTTGGATGTGAGGCGGGCATTTTCACCTGGGTGCAGATAACAGGGGTGGTTGCTCTTTGTGAAGTCCATGTCAGCAAAACTCGTGGAAGGAAAGGCTCTGCCTCCCATGGTCCCTGCCCCTGCAATAGCTCCCAAGCCAGAGGTCAGGTAAGGATCTGTGCTGGGGTATTATTTTTATTCACCTCCTCCTGGTGAGGCTAAATCTGGCAGCGTGACCCTATGAAGAGTAGGCTATGAGGCAGGGACAAGCAGCCCATTGCCACTCGTGAGGGTTAAGCGTGCCCAGGCTGGCCCCGGCTGCCTTCCCCTCCCCTCCCCAGCCCCTGCTCCCTGTTCTCCGTTCTCCGGCAGCGTGCAGGTAGAACCGTGGGGAAGGAGGCAGGAATACTGTATGCATTAAACATCCCAGCAAGCAAGCTAATAACTATCAAAACATATAATTAAACCATTATTTTCTCTCGCCCTCTCTCTTTTTTTCTTCACCTGAACAAAATATTTTTCCATTTATTTGTTATCAGTGAAGGGAGTGAATACACCGAAACGCATCTGCTGTTCCGCTCCACTACCCCCTATTAACTGCCTGAGCACTTGGGAGCCTTTGGCTCAGCTGCACAAAATAACAGGGAAACTAATTAGGCCGATAAAACTCACTGATTGAGTCAGGCACCCTGTACCTCTCTCCCTGAGAAAGGTGCCTGACTTTTTACTACTTTTTTTTTTTTTTTTTTTTTTAATACCTGTGTTCATCCTCAAGTTCTTCGCCGGCGCTGCTGGCAGTACAGATCAGATTCCGTTACAGCTGGAGGAGGAAGGTCCCAGCCAGCAGTGGTGATGGTCGGGGTGACAGCTCCTTTCTGTCCCCAGCTGTGGGGTCTCCTGGGCCGGGGTTTGGTGAACGGCTTGTTGCGAGTCCCCTTCTCTGCGTGGGCCCCTCTTGGCACACACAGTGCACGTCTCACGCAGAGGCACGTGAACATGCGCCGAGATGGCACATGAATGGGTTTTGGCCGTGTGGCAAACAGAGCTTGGGCCAAGTCTCTGTGCTGATGTGGCCACGGGGACAGCAGAGGCACGCAAAGGACGGGGCGAGCCTGGAGGATGTGGGGGGCTTCGTCGAACACAGAGCCTCTGGCTCCGAGCAGCTGGTCCCTGCGTCCAAATGCCCAGCGCCTGCTGCAGTCAGCGCGTGGCTGAGACTTGCAAAGAAAATTCCAATCCAAAGGCTGATGCTAATCCGTAAAATCGGTAATTGAAGAAACGGTAATCCAGTGAGATTACTGGCCTGATCCTGTTGTCGGCTCCCTGCCCAGCTGGTTGGGTTGGTGCTGCCCGCGGCGTTGAAGCCCCCTCCTGCAGCGCTGGGCCCGGGGAGCTGCATGCCGCTGGTTTGGTGGCAGCCCCGTGCCAGGAGCGTGCTGCAGAGCCGTCCTCCCTGGCACCCAGGGAGCTGTGCACTCCTTCGACAGCCAGTGTCCCCTCTCACCTGTGTTCATATCTTGCTTTGCAGATGGGAAATGCATCCAACGCCTCGGTGTTCATCTCCACCTTATCGGAGAGAGAAGACCTGATTTTTGGCACGCTGTATTTAGTCTTTGGTAAGGAAAGACAGCCTGTTGTACCTCTCTCCCTGCTATGGGCGGCCCAGGTGCCTGCCAGAGATGCTCAGGCCTTTTGCGGTCACCGCCGCTTCCAGAAGCATTCAGTCACAAGCAGAGTAATCAAACTGGCCCTTCCTGTGTTACCCCTCCCTGCGTTACTCACAAGGGTGACCTGACCAGAGCCTGGTGACTGCATTCCCCTCTCAGGGGAACTGCAAGTACCAGTTATGTTTTTAAATATTTGGAAACTTGAAGACCAACCTTTGAGGAACGTGTGGTAACTGCTGCTGCAGCCACCTGATGGGAGACAGATGGGAATGCCCTGTTGGCATTGCCAGCTTCATGGCCATTGCAGGTGATTGGACCTCCAGCTGGCCCTTGCTTTCAGCAGAAGATGCTGGGGAATGCCCTGTGATTTGGAGTTAGCCGTACCAGAAAGCCAGTGGGCAAAACGGAGGGGCTGGGACCTGCTTTGAGGTGGCCTAGCCCTGGTTGGTGCAGGCCAGGAGTGAATGATGGGCAGAGAAAAACCTCCCAGTTTTGTGAGCCCTAAGCAAGTTGTCTCCCAAATGCTAGAAGAGTTTTTTGTGCCTGTGAGGATGGGGAACCCAAGGGTTGCTGGAGCCACTGGGACTGCCAGCAGTCCTTAGGCACCCACAGCTCCTAGGAGCCAGTAAAGCTAATCAAATGTCCTTAGTACAGATGTGAGACCAGCTCTGTGGGAAAAACCCCTCATGAGGCTGGGAATAAGGACAAACATCTCAGTACTCTGCCCTTCAGCAACTCCAAAGCCTCCAAAACCCTGGATTTGGCCAGGTCTTGTGTGGGAATCCTGTTCCTGAGATGAACTTTAGTGTTGGCCATTCAGCGTCTTTGGAAGCTGGTTCTTACCGTGATATTTAATTTACAGCCTAATCCATTAGGGAGAAACTCTCGTCCTACCTAACCTGCGCCAAGAGCAGCAAAGATTCCCCTTTTGGGGACACCGAAACCTCTTTGCACTGAAAGCACATTACATAATTAAAAAAAAAAGAGAGAAAGCCCTTGTTATAAAATTTTAATCACCACTGTTGTTTTAAATACACTAATAGCAAACAAAAAGCCTTCTTTTGATTAGTTTGGATTTTCCTTGATCTTCATAATGCCTTTCTTCTTGTTTATTTTCTTACCATGATATTGGACAACACAGACTCACAGGAGCGACATTGCCAGGAAGAAATTAAAAAGGCGAAGGGGCCCAGCTCCTTGGCCTCACATCAGAAGAGCAGTCGCACAAAGCTCCTGTTATTTATCTAGCTGGAAGGAAGTGCCCCCCTTGCTCCTTCCAGCTGGAAGAAGTGAGTCTGGCCAGATCCTGCACCCGGAGCCCATCGTAGTCTCATCCCACCACTGCCCCCCTACCGAATGCCTCTGTAGGATCTCAGGAAGGGGAAGGGATCAAATTCAATGTGAAGCAGCTCCAGATGTGCTCACAGAGCTCTGCAGGTCCCATGGGCTTGCCTGCTCTGGAAAGGGAAGCCTGAAGCCCTTTCCACCCTCTGTAGACATCTCTGGTGTCTACTTCCAAACTTCTCAAGATGATCCTGGCTCCCTTCCCAACTCCATCACAGACAGCGCTGTTCCTCTGCCTTCTCTGCAGGCATCGTGTCCCTCTCTGGGAACTCACTGCTCCTGCTGGTGGCCTATCGGAAGAGGTCCATGCTGAAGCCTGCTGAGTTCTTCATCGTCAACCTGGCCATCAGTGACCTGAGCATGACGGTGACGCTCTTCCCCTTGGCCACCTCCTCCTTCTTTGCACACAGGTACCTTGTGGAAGCGGCTCTGCACTGGCCAACAGTCCTGGGTGTGGTTTGCAAACCTTGTCTTGAAATGGGGACATCCCCTCCCGGGGGCAGAGGGCCCAGTCTGGTGGCACTGGGGCACTGCGTGAGCTCACAGACATCCGTCCCACAGCGGGGTGCTTTGCTGTTCCCTGTCTCTCCCGTTTCTCACATAGACCTGTTGTTAAAGGGTTTCACTGGTGGGTGTCTGAGCTGGCACCCACGTGGCGCGGGCACTGCAGTGGTGTGCGCCAGCGTGGATCAGGGCAGCTCCCGCACCCGCAGCTCCATCTGTGCTCATCACTGGGATGCTCAGGGAGCAAAGCAGGGGCAAGGTCATGCCCGTGTTTTCCCAGTCAGGTGCTGGTGTCTGTGCAGCCTGCTGCAGCCACCCCGCGCATGGCCAGCTTTGCTTCTAGCGTGGGACCAGCAGCTGAGACCCCATCACCAGGAGAGCGGCTGGGAAATACCCAGCCTTCCTCCAGAGCAGGGACCAGGGTGACAATTCCCATCCGGCTGGGTGGCAGGGGCTGTCAGCCAGCGGCAAGAGCTGGGTTTACCCCCAGGCTTTCCCTTGCAGGTGGCTGTTCAACCAGGCGGTCTGCACCCTCTACGCCTTCTGTGGGGTCCTGTTCGGGCTGTGCAGCCTCACCAGCCTGACAGTGCTCAGCGCGGTTTGCTGCCTGAAGGTCTGTTACCCAGCATATGGTAGGTGCTGGGGTGCGTTATCTGATCCGTATTCACACCCCTCTCTGTTAACATAACCCTTTTTTTTTTTAATGAGCCAGATCCACCTCTTCTGGGAAAGCTTTGCCTGAGGGCAACATATTCCCAGTCACTACACCGGTGCAGCAGACTCTGAAGGTTTTTGTCACTGGTGTATTTGGCCCCCTCCACCTGCGTGGGTCTATGGAGCCCCAGCACCCTGTGCCCACGCCCTGCGTGTGCATCTCAGCCGTGCCCTGCTTCTCTCTAGGGCTCGGGAGCATCATCCAGAAAAGTGCCAGGGGTTTCTCCTCCCTCTGTAGAAAAGTCTCAGCTGCTGTATCACAGCAGGTTGCAGAGTTTTGCACATCCATACACAGACCTGAGCTTAGACCAGAGCAGACTCTGCATCTGGGAAGCCACGAGCTCCGGCAGCACAAGGAGGAGCTGCTTTCCCTTGTCCCTGGTGAGAGAGCCGCAGGCCAAATGTATTTAATTCACTGCACTAATTAATACAGGAGGGCTGGGGCTGCAGTGTTACAGCTCACTTCTGTAGCTCTGTTTTCACCTGGACTTCCTCCACAGAGCCAATGTGAACGTTTGCAGCTCTGAGCTCGAGCGCCAGCTCTTTGTAGGGGACATGCAGTGCAGAGAGCAGCGGAGGAAGCGAGGGCACCTGGGGGTGTCCCCTGCACCTTCACAGCTCCTCCTGTTTGGAGTTGCTTCTTCATTTCCTCAGCTCAGCTGCTGGTCCTCCATCTATCATGTATCTTTAGAACAGACTTTGGATTAAAGACTGAAAATACAAATAAAATAGGAAATCACAGATCTTGGTTTGGTTTACAGAGCAGCACCCCGGGTGCATCCTCACCCCTCGCCCGTGGCTCGCTGCCCCTCTCCCCAGCCTGCGGCTGCTGCCAGCTGCCAACGTGCTGTGTCCCCAGCAGCTCGCAGTGCCTCAAGGACGGTGCTGGAGCGGAGTCACCTTGGTTGTGTGCTGGCACACCACCTCAGGAGATCACTAAAATGGCGGGAGGAAAGATAAAGAGAAAAGCTGGCTGTTAGAAGGCAGCCCAGGTACCGGAGGCTTTTCCCCGTGCAGGTTCTGCTCCCTGCATTAGCCAGTACTGGACACATTGGGCTTATCTCCCCGTGACGCTCCAGCCCGTTTTCTGTGAGGAAATGGCTAATCTCAATGTGCTTTTAATTGCTTAGTTTCAAAGGAAAACACTACTCCTATGTGTGGCTGAAGATTTAGCACTTTATATTGAGCTCTTAGAAGATCAAGGAGTTTTAGATTTGATGGAGGATGGGACAGAAAGGAAATGATGCACCTCCCCTTGTGCTTCAGTCTACCAGAGAGGAAAAGGTCCTTCAGATGACAGTGTCTGGGACGGCTTTGTGCAGTCCCAGAGCCAGCTGCCCCTGCCCCATGCTCAAGCTGCTTCAGCCAGGCAGCATCCCTCCCTCTTTCCCTCCTGGCTGCCTGTGGGGCCGTGGTTGCAGCCGGATCCCGGTGGGGCTGTGGGCGCCATGTCCCCCTCCATGCCACCAGCGACCTCCCAGGAATTCCTCCCAAACCTGAGAGCTGCACCACCGATCCTGCCGCTTGCTGCCTGGGCTTGGCCAAACCCTTGGGTTTCTCCTGGCTCCTGGCTCTGGCCGCCCGCCCAAGGGGACGGGAGGACGCCCCCGCATCCCGGGGCGCTGGGGTGAGTGTTGGCGTGGCTCTGCCCGCTCCATGTGCACAGCAGCTCCTGCCCTGCCCGGACAGCCCCAGCCGTGTCCCGGGGTGGCTGGCCTCGTCCCCAGCACTGGAGATGTGGGCACTGAGGGTCACAGCCCCTCTCTCTGCTCCCCATTGTCCATGGGGAGCCATCCTCATCCCCACCCCTCTGCCACAGGCAACAAGTTCTCCCCCTGCCACGCCGGAGTGCTGCTGCTGTGCGTCTGGGCGTACGCCCTGATGTTTGCCGCGGCCCCCCTGGCCGAGTGGGGCAGCTACGGCCCCGAGCCCTACGGGACAGCCTGCTGCATCACCTGGAAAGCCTCCAGCAGGGAGGCCACGCTCTACATCCTCGCCCTCTTCGTCTTCTGCTACCTTCTCCCCTGCCTCCTCATCCTCGTCTCCTACTCGCTGATCCTCTGGACGGTGCGGGTGTCCCGGAGAGCCGTCAGGCAGCACACGTCCCCCCAGCGCAGAGCCCGCAGCGTGCACGGCCTGGTCGTGAAGGTAGGGAAGGGTTTGGGGCGCTGCTGGGTCTCAGGGTACCCCCTGTCCCATGGGCAGGTGAATGTGGCAGGACCCCTCCTGCCAGCCAGCGGCGTCTGCCGCTCCCGATGAATTCTCCAGGTGTTTGTATCAGTGTGGGTAATACCCCATTTCTCCTTGTTTAAAGCCATCAGGTGGAGGAGTTTTCATTTTAAATTACATTAGAAAAGATCATAAAAGGAGCTTGCATGAGTCATTGTTCCCCAGACTACAAGCTAATACTATAATTTACCAAGGACATGTAAAAAAAAAAAAAAAAGTGGATACCCTTTAAAAAAAAAAGAAACATGAAAGACAACAGCTTGCAAGCCTGGCCTTGAAGGAAACGTTTGTGCCTGCGCAGAGGAGGGGCCCTGAGCATGACCTGTTTGCACAGCCCCTCGGTCGGCCTGCACCCGCACACAGGTTGCTGGGGGGATTTGGGCACTGCCAAACGGGTGCTGGAGGCCAACGCTGGCCTGGTCCCAGCTGGGTCACTGGGTGCTGCATACCCATCTGCTGTGGCAGGCTGCAGCAATTCCCAGGTTTCCCGGGTGGGATGGGTGTGAGTCACCTGGAGCAGGTGCGGGTTTGTGTGCCCGCGCTGGGACAGGCCGAGCTGCTGCCCTGGCGTCTGACACCCCGCTGCCCTGCTGCGATGGGTCCAGAAGGCTGAGCACCTTTCCCTGGGGATGTGACTGGCTCCACGGGGTCCCGTGGCACACAGCACTGGTCGTCAGCCTCAGGCTGGGTTTTGGGGGGAGTCAGCATCCCACGTGTGCCACAGAAGGCTCACAGCACTGCCGTCTCCATCTCCTTCTCTTCCAGCTGAGTGTTGCTGTGTGCCTGGGGTTCCTGGCTGCCTGGACCCCTTACGCCATTGTTGCCCTCTGGGCAGTTCTCGGCGATGCCAGCCAGGTGCCAGCGCTGGCCTTTGTGCTGTCAGCTGTCTTTGCCAAGTCCTCGACACTCTACAATCCCCTGGTGTACCTGCTCTTCAAGCCCAACTTCCACAAGTTCCTCTCCAAAGACGTCGTGCTCTTCCAGGCCATCCGCGCTCTCCTCTGCTGCGGCTGCCCACGTGCCGTGCTCCAGCCCTTCCCATCCCCGGGCTTCAGCGACCACCCCGGGGCTTGCAGAAACTGCAACGACACTTTTGAGTGTTTCAGTAACTACCCCAAGTGCTACAAGCTCCCCCAGGTGCCCGGCAGCTCGCCCCAGCGTGCTCCCCTGGCTATCCTGGCCGACGGAGCTGCTTGCCAGCCAGGGCTGAAGAGGACGGTGCAGGTGATGGTGCTTGTCACACGGAAAAGGTCGGGCCTGGGCGCTGTGGATGTGGCAGGGGAAGCCCTCCCAGCGAACATCACGAAAGACCTTCTCTGAGTCCAGCTGCGCCCGGCTGTGTCCCAACAGCGCACTGGAAGACAAACCCAAGAGCAATTTTTCTCTCACCTACACATCCTATGGGTCCCCAGAATGTTCTGCAGATGAAGTGACATGAAAATTTAAGACCAGCCTTGCCTCCCCCTCTGGTTTGGCTCTTGCAACTCGGAGCCTAGCCTTCGCACTTGCAAACAAAAAAAAAATGTGTAGACCCCAGTGCCTGAAATCTGCCCAGGGCGCAGTTTCTCCCACAGCTTGCTCTCTGGGCCCTTGGCCTTTGTCTTTCCATCCCGGTGCTCTGATGACCAAGTAGGAACTTGGTTGTCTCAAGAAACTGTGCCTGCAGGGAGGGCTGGGGGCCAGGAGGCCCCGAGAGGTGTCCCACCTCCAGCTCCTACTGCCTCGCTGACTACATCCCTTCCCATCGGGGACTGGGACCACGCCGCTCAGCTACCTCACTTGGGATTACGAAGCATCTCTGTGTACCTCTCAAGAGACTGCTCTGCGTGGGCAGGGTTACCCCACTCCCCTGACCTCAGTGCAAACCCAGCACCATCCTGTAGATTGAGATGGGAGCTTGTCTTTAGGGTAAGGATTTGGGGTTAAATTATCCTGGTGCAAGTAACGGCAGTCCCAGGTCGTGCTCTCGGGGCAGAGAATGGCGAATCTGTGGCCGAGCACCATCCTGCAGGCAGGGCTGTGGCCGCAGAGGGTTTCCCGGTGGCTGGGACGATGGGGCAGCTCACTCGTCTGCACTGCTGTGCCAGGGAGCAGTGGCCAGGACAACAGCATCCCGCGGGCTTGGAGTCAGCGTTCAGCCATCAGAGTGGTCGGCTCACCCATGGGGAAAAAGACCAAGGAGCTGTGAAAGGGCCCAAGGCAAAGCCACCAACGGAAAAGCCGCTTGTGTGCCCAGCCCTGGGCATGGCAGGAGCTGGTTTTGCTTTGCAGGGGGTCGATAACACGGCCAGGGTGCTGAGAGAGGTTGGTTATGCCCCCAAAATTAACAGATGCATTCAAAGTGATGAGAAAAGTCGGTAGCAGAGGTGGAAAACGCACTGCCCTCCAGTACCCAGCTGCCCAGTTACTCGTGAGAGCGCTTTATGTTGTCACCAGTTAACAAACAAAACCACGCCACGAGCCATCGCCAGAGCTGCAGCGTTAAATCACAGACACGCAAAATGGGAAGAGCGGACCGTTTTCTGCACCCAGAGCTGGGAAGCGGCCGCTGCCCCTGATGCCGTCGCTGGCTGTGCTGTGCCTGCCAGCTGACCCCGAGCTCTCCTGATATTGCTATTTTTAGCAGTCGCTCCCAGAACGGGGATGTATCGCTGCCTTTTCTTAGTGCAGACACCACGTCTTCCGAGGATGCTGAGCATGTGACAGAAGATGCGTTAGAAAATACAGAAATACAGGGGGGCAGGCATGCTCCCGGCACATGCCCACTGCTGGTCATTTAAGCTACAAACTTGTCACCGCTGAACCCAGGCGTTAGAGATACCCAGGGTTTTTTTTTGTCCTTAGTGTGGCAGCTCAATTCCAGCGTGGGTGGCACTGGGGCCAGCGCAAGCTCTGAGGTGGCTAAGGCAGGTGCTGGGTGCAGGGGCGCCCAGGGAAGCAGCGGAGGGTGCTGGGGTGCGGGCGGTCCTGCCCCTGCTTTCCCCGTGTGCTGTCGCTGCGGCTGCTGCACAGCTCCGGTAGCGCACGGCAGCGTGGCAGTTGTGGCATTTGCTTTTGTCCCGTGGTTGTTTCCACTGAGCTGCTTTGCCTCACGGTTTCCCCATGAGAGGCGAGGGTCACTGGTACCTCTGGGGTGCACTTGCGTCCTCCCTGGGATGGTTTTGGCCACGCGCGATACATGTGGACGGTTGGGGCAGGGCAGGGTTTATGCACAAGAGCCAAATAATAATGGAAAGGCCACGCGGGGAGCAACGCTCCTGCCTTCACTTCCCACTTCTGCTATGCAAAAAAAACCCCCATCCAACCCCAAAGTGTGCAACATTTGCAAAACACTACAAACAAAGAAAAATCAGGGCAGTCAGAGAAGAGAGAGGACAAAGTTTCCAGCAGGGGTGCAGGTTTCTAGGAGGGCCAGTCACCGCCCAGCCCGGGGCACGGCTGCTCGGCCTCTTCCCACTCCGCGGCTCTGCTCCCTGTGCCCCATCGCAGGCACCCCAGCACACGAGGGAATCGCAAGCGCTCAGTGGCTCAGCTAACTCATCATCGTGTTCCCGAAATTGTACATTTTGAAAGTAAATTCACTCACACAAAACTGGTGTTCAACGTGGTTCAGTTGTGTGTCGGCGGCCGCGCTCCGGCATGAATGGAAATATGGCCGCTACGCGCGGCCAGGGCAGGAGAGTGGGCAGCTCAGTGCTGTAGGTGAGCGGTCGCGGGGACGGGACACAGCCCATCAGCCTGGGCACGGGGACCTGGGACAAGCAAAGCTCTTCCTCCCCAGCAGCCGAGTCTTCTGCCAGGGTGAAGCAGCAATGGAACGGCCGGCAGTGATGGGGCCCTGACACACAGCTCCGTGCTGGGGCACCTAGGCTGGCCCTGAGCTGCCACCTCGGCCAGGTCCCGGCTGTACCCACTGCCCATCCCCACCCGGGGAGAAGAGGAGCTTCCAGAAAGGTGGCCAAGGGCTGGTTTCCCACCAGAGGACACGAGCACAAAGGGCTGCTGCCATCTCCTGGGAGCACTCAGGGCATGGCCACCCTGGGATGGTGAGGGGGCCAGTGACGTGATGGCGGCCAGGCTGAGGCTTTGGGCTGTGATGGGCTCAGGGACACAGCGTGGTCCAGCCACCGATGCAGCATCGGTTCCCTGCTCTGCTTCCCAGTGCTCCAGGCCTGCCACTTTGTCCCCTGCTGGCTAAAAAAATACTGCAGTCCAGAAATCACCTGAAGGAAATAAGAAAAAAAAAATCTGCAAATTCCCCAGGTCCTTTATTACACCAGGGAAACTCCAGATCGGCACCTTCATCTTTATTTTGGTGCGAGAACATGTAACGTTGCGAGCAGGTAATCCTGAGTACGCTTTCATCTGCACTCAGAGATGCTCCTGCTGCTGCGGGGTCCAGGCAGTGGCACGGCAGCCACTTAGCAAAATTCCAATCAATGTAATTAACTGTGTGCGCTGTGGCCAGGCCAAACAGCAGGTACAGGGTCTGGACCCGGGGCTGCCGTAACCCCGATACTCCCACCTGCCAGGCTAGACCCCTCTGCGGGGGCATGGCACAGCTGGGGCCCATTTAATCAGTGTCCCCAGCTGGGAATGGTGCCAACAGCTGTCACCCATTACCTAAGGACAAAAGCCCCACAGCGAGGGCAGCTCCTGTGCTGACTGCTGGTGGGGTGAACCCGGGGCTGGGAGGAGAATGAGGATGATGGCAGCTTTGCCCATCGGGGCTGAGGTAGGGTCTGCACTTGGGCAGTGTTTGGGTAGTGGTTGCTGGCTGTGAGAACTGATTTCTTGAGTTTTTTGGTGCTGCTGCAGCCTGGTCCCCAGTTCTGGGGTGAGTGGGAAAGGGGGTTTGGGTGCTGTGTTGTGGCTCGGTGGAAGCCTGGTCCTGGTGCAGGGAGTGAGCCAGGGCTGCCTGTGTTTGGGGTGAGTGCCTGGGTGGCTGTGCTGTGGTTGCTGTTTCCCACTCAGTGCTGGTTGAGTGAGAGCACTTGCGCCTTTTGCCAGCGATTTGTTTTTGAATAGCCACCATAGCTTCACCTCAAAGCAGGTGACCAGTGCTGTGCTCCCTCAGAGCAGCTCTGAGGCTGCAGGGACAGGCCCCACTGTTCTGCGAGGGTTTCTGTTGGCCATGGATGGAAAAACTCTTGACAGCAGGAGGAGCCCTGCAGCCAGGGTGCACCAGCCCAAATGTCCCCAAGGCCTGCTGTGAGGTATGTTCCCAAAGCAGGGGATTGCTCAGGGGTCTGAGATGCAACGCCATGCTGCGAGGTGGCAGGGAAGCTGTCCTAGGAAAGGACAAATTGGGAGTATGGTGACTGTCAAGGAAAGTTGTCAAATCATAACTGAATGTGAAAAT
Source organism: Ardeotis arabs (assembly GCA_011801015.1). NCBI lineage: Eukaryota > Metazoa > Chordata > Aves > Otidiformes > Otididae > Ardeotis > Ardeotis arabs. The sequence continues at coordinate 22,085 of JAAGAY010147508.1, forward strand.
CAATCATTGACATAACGGTAGAAATTTCTTCCCGTGATTCCAAACTCTGGAGGTTAACGTGTGGTTTGAGGGAAAACAAAGTCTTAACTCCAAGTTGTGAAAAGCGTAGTGGGTGCCTTCTAAAGTTTTAGTGCAGTTGCTCTTTAAATAAACTCCTCCCAGTCATTCCTCCAGCTTAATTGCTTCAGAGGGATTTCGTTACTTCTGGCTGTGCTGGTTAATTGAATGTGTAAAGCCCCCCAGCTGTGGCTGTCATGTGGCTGTCGGCTGTCCTGGCAGGCAGCACCAGCCTCCCTGGCAGCTCCGTGCTCTGGCAGGTCCTACACAAGCTCATCCAACTCCAGTTCAGATTCAAAGCGGGAACTGTTGATGAAGCTCCCATCAACTCAAATCGGAGCTGCTCTCAGCCCATGCCACTATTCCAAACCATGGCCAGTGACCCCTCGAACCCAGGCCCTTTGTGCCTCCAAAATGGGCAGCTGCACGATGCCAACAGTGCATGTTCCCCTCTGGTGTCTGTGCTCCGGCTGTTTCATCTCCCATGACCCCGTTTTTCTTGAAGGTTGGGCAGCCCTCACCCGCCGTCTGTGCCACTGACCTTTAAACACAGCCCCGTGGTGGAAACCTCCTCGCCGGGGTGGGCGGCCTCACCTACATCTGCACAATTGCTGGGAAAAGGCGAAGGGTGTTTAACAAGCAAAGCTCACAGCCCCGATCCTTCTTTCCAAAGGTTAAGCTCTGGACAGCAGATAACGGCTGTGGCTTTCGGTCCTTTCATGGCAGCTTTTAGATGAGGCTGTAGACACAGCCCGTAGGTGCTTTGATGTTTAAAATACAGGAGTGTCTCTTGGTGTGGTTGAGTTAAAAATAGCATCTTCATCACGGTGAAACCAAGGCAGGGAAAGCTGGAGGTGTTCACCCGCATTGGGCTGGTGAGTCATGAGCAGGCTGGGGCGGGGGCCCTGCTCCTGGGTAGCGCAGGTTGTGTGTAAACCAGATTCTGTGGTAACGATCACCGATCAGTGACTGCCACGCAGCTGCCTGGGTGCCCACAGACGTGTCACTGAGGGGGACAGGAGCAGTGACAGTGAATCTGTAGGAAGGACGCGCTGGAGCCCTGTCGTGTGCTCCCTCATCTTTGGGTGAGGCCTCAGAGCCCTCCCTGGCTGAGCATAGAGCGGGGGCCGTGGGGCAGCCCTGCTGGGGAGAGGGTGGTTGGGTGCTGTCCCAAGCCTGGTAGCGTGACCACACTCGGTGCAGCTGTCCCTACGGGGGACGCGAGGGAGTGGGACAGGCAGGGGCATCCCCCTGGCCTGGCACAGGGGTTGTTGTCAGGCTGGCCAGTCTGACCACAGGTCTAGTAACCCCCAAAATCAAGGCGGCTCAGAGGACCACTTGTTGGCTTTGCAAAGAGGTTCTTCACTAGTGGGGAAACTGAGGCACGGATCAGGCCTGTGAGCCGGCAGCGATGACGCAGCAGAGCAGGTTTGCTGTCCTCTTCAGCAGTGGAGTGAAACCTGGTGAAAGCCCCTCTTGCTTTGGGGAATGGGATGGGCTGGAAGAGGTGGAAAAATAACTTCTGGGAGATTCTGAGCTGCCAACAGCTGTGCTCTAGGTTCCTCCTGCCTCTCCTTTGCATGGCTCCTTCGTTGTCAACAGAAACAGCCACTGGGTTGGAGCCTGGCAGGACTTCAGGGCTCTGTAATGAGTAACATCTGCATTGCACTTCCTCATGGCTCCGTATTTCAGAGAGCATAAAGAGTCAAGTTTACTCTTGCATAAATTTGCAGATGACACCAAGTTAGGACAGGGCTGCTAGTACTTGTGGAAATAGGGGCTTTGCTTGTTAGACACCCATCGCCTTTATTGGCCTGATAGAATAGGAAATTATCTAAAGTAGCTGCAAGGGAAGTCAATAAAGTGGAGAAATCCAAACTGTGAAATGACTGTCACACAAAAGTCAGTGTATTGGTAAATGAATGTGAAAATTGGTCACTGAAATAATGGTAAAAACTTCTTCTATTGGTTCCAAAATATGGAAATTAGTGTGTATTTTGAGAGAGAACAAAGCTGCCTTAAGTCCAAGTTGTGACAGATGTGATTTTTTCTTATTTTAGAATAGTTGCTTTTAAATTAAACCATCCAAATTTTATTCAATTTAATTGCTTAAAAAGTGATTTCATTAGTTCTAGCTGTATCAGTTAATTGCTTCAATTTAATGTGTAAGACTACTCCCAGCAAACGGCCCTCATTAGATGCCGGCGCAGTGCCACCAACTGCCAGCAGAGGGCAGGACACGATCGGTTTGCCTGGCTGCACGGTACCAAAGGGCCGGTCTGAGGGCGCAGAGCTCCCATCGCTTCGCAGGCGGGCTGCTTCACCCGAGTAACAACAGAAATCAGAGGCTATTTTATATTTCAGCATGACTAAGGCATAATACTAAGCCCAGTGGAATGGCACCTAGATCAGTGTACAGCTTCCAGGGACAAGAGAAGCTCCCAGGGACCCTCCCAGCCAGCTCTGGGGCTTAAACGCTCAAGTTGAGAAATGGAGTAAGGCTGATGGGTAACTAAAATGTAATTAAGTCTGCTGTTGTCTAGAAGGGTGAAGACAAAGGCTGATTTTTACACAATCCTCCCCTAAGGATAAAGCAAGCACCCGTTGCTTTCTGGTCAGTGCCAGATGCTGAGTCCATGCCCTGTTCAGGCTCCCACCAGCGCACGTTTCAGCTCCTGAGATTCACAAAGAGAAGCTCTTTGAAATAACAGGGCAGGGAAAGGGGAGAAGGGAGTCCTGTAGGAAGATGTGTTATTTTCACAAACTGCTCAGACCACACAGGTTTAGGATTCTAAATACATTCTTGAACTTTTATTCCTCCCAGCAGGTAAGCAGTTAATTAAAAACCTTAGTAGCAAAACCAGACCAAAAATATAACTCTCACACTTTCAGAAATAAAACATGTGCACTTGCATGTCAGATTTACAGGCAGAACTACAAATCCCATTTCAACACGGAATATGGAAATGACTAATGAGGAATTTGAGTTGGCAGTGAGCAAACTGCTGCATGTGTAACCCCAGCAAATGTGCAACAAACACCATGTGTCTGCTCAGGTGTATGCAATTTTGAGCAAATGCACCAGGCCATGTAGAAGCGAAAGGATACTGCTGATTTTGAAACAGAGTAAGCAAAGAGAAAAATCCTATTAACAGGACAGCTTAAGGAAAGCTGTTTGGCCCTTCCCAACTGAGGCTGCTTCAGCAATGTGCAACAAACCCTTCTTTACCTGCATGAGGTTTTGTAAACTCTTCTTCCTCGTGCGCACAGTTCAGCGAGCAAATGATATGGAAAATGCTGCTTTTGCTTCCACTAAAACTTAAAAATTCCACTAGTGAATTCTGGAGTGTTAGGGACACTTCACGAATTAGGCAAAACAAAAGCTGCTGTTTTCTAAGGTTTGAAGCTAAAGTGCCAGCAAGGAGCAACTGCCAATTGCAAAAACCCAACTGCAACCGGCTTCAGCCAAAGGAAAAAAACCACATCAAAACTAGAATTTCAAATGCAGCTCTGTACTGTGTCATACAGTCCCCCACAACCCTAAACCATGCTACAATCAGTACTGGGGATTAGATACCTCAGTACAAAAAAAAAAAAAAAAACCAAACCCTAAAATAGAAATAAAGAATTTCTTAAGTGACAAAACTACCAGGTTTTAGAGGTGCTTCCTTGTATGTGCAACATCTGCTTTTTGTCAAGGTATGCATCTTCTCTGGATTCATAATGTGCAAATCCCATAAATTATAGATTTATTCCGGTCAGATTCCCTTACTAGTGCTGAAACAAATTCACAGTATAAACTGTCAAGACTCTCCATGCTGTGAATGAATATTATATTAAAAAAAAAAAAGGTAAAGTGCAATTCATTGTTTTGCAGAGTCATACAATGGCTCTGTACTTCAACGTATGTTTACAGCAGATTTCATAATAGGAGGAAGACCCCCCCCATTAAACAACGGCATAATTTCATGGCAGATGTTTCTGCTTTTTAATAGGCTGCATGAAATTTGCTATGCTGTAAAATCTGAATGAAAGTTTCTTCATTCAGCCCAGTGTCTGACACTAATGGGTTTCCATCACTGACTAGTAATATCGAGCACAGCAGATCTGCGGCTTTATCCTCAAACATGGAGCACAAGATATGCCTGAAATAAGAAAGTTCATTCTTAGCTTTCCAGCTTTTGTGCAGTCAGACTCCGGATACTTAAATTCTCTTTCTAATGCTCTAATGATAAACTCTTTGCACTCCTGCCCCAGTCTGCTATAGCAGCTCCTGTTCATCATCTTCTGATCCCGAGGGTCCTTGTCGTACCTCTTCATACCACTTGTTTGTGAGGGTTTTCATCTGTATGCGCCCGTGATGCAAGTCCTAAGGCAAAAGCAAAGCAGAACAGTTTGTTACTCGGCTACAATGCTACTTGTGTGTCAGAGCAAAAGAGAGAGACGAGTTTAGTATATTCCTTAGGAAATAATCCACTCCTGGTCTCTAAGCATGCAAAGTAATTCTGTTTCCTACAGAAAAATATTTATCAAGTGTTTAACCAGCAATTATTTCCACTGACGGTATTTTGATGACAGGTATTTTTACCTGTGTTTTCTAGACAGTCCTGCTCTATTGAAACCTGTGGGTTTCAACAATCCTAATGCTGTCTGGGTGGCCTGGCTTTGAACCTCACTCCTCTCTGTGTTCCCAAGGACAATAGGAAGTTTGTGGCCTGCTTTGGTGATTCACAGTTATTTTTCTAGCCTTTGGTTGCAATCTGGATGGCGGCCTGTGCTTTTGGCTACCAACTACAAATCAGACGCTTACTCTGGTTTCTGGATTCCTTTTTGGGTCTGCAAAAAATTGTCTTTAGCTTTTGTGGGAAAGTGCTGAAAGCATTCTTTTGAAATGAAAGGTATAAAATAAGAGGAAAAATAGTATGTTTGTGCAGGCTAGGAAGATGGATTGTGCACACTTTACACAAAATTATCAAATTAAGGAAAAATGCTTAATTCTGTGGCAAATTGCAAAGACAGTGAATTATATGGCCAAGGAGTCTCAGGTTTCTGAGGCATGGAGTGAAAATGGCATAGTATTTGCACCTCTTAAAGCCACTCAGTGTTAATTTACATGTTCAGTCAGGTGTCATTTTGCATTTATAGCTTCAAAGTCTTGATCTCCCAGTGAAGAGGTCTTAAAAGCGAAGGCTGTAATTCTGGTGCATATTTCCAAGATAAAAACTGCACTCTGCAGAAAAACCATAACTCCAGAATTCACAGGACCATGTACAGTAAAAGGCAGCAACTTTGTGTGATAGCACTTTAAAATCCATACAGCTCTTAAAGTTTAATTGTGGTAGATTAACTGAGAGATGCTCATTTAATCCAACCTGCAATTTAACAGTGCAGCTTTTCATTACAGCTGCTCTACATATGCACAAGTAACACATTAGAGGGCTCACTGTTCCTAATGTAGAGGTTGCACGGCTACACTACGAGCCTGGAATGGTACAGAGTGAAATGACAACCAACTCTACCACACCTTCTTTTCTTCAAGAAAACAAGAAAGACTTACTTCCTGTGTGAGCCTTCTGGTGAAGAAAGGATTCAAATACTTGGCATCAAACCACATAAACCCTTTGAGGTCCTGGCGTTTTATGTACTGGGCTTCATATTCCTCCTCTGTGAGCTCCGATAAATGTTCAGATTCTATGGTATTTCCCTAGAAAGATTAGAAGTATCAGAATAACCTGAGAAATGTGGCAGTTATTTCTCCAGCTTGCTTCAGCCCCCTGCTCTCCCTTCTCACGACCAATTCCCATGCTGGAATAATATGGAAATAATCATCCCAGCCTACTACATCTTATGGCTGTATGACTCTGCCCAGCTGTTGATTCCCAGAGCCACTCAGCTTCCCTTTTTGTGCTGAAAGGTAAAAGAACTCAAATGTTCCATGTATGGTATTGTTACTACTGCTGAGAACAGGTTTCTAGTGTGCAGGTTTTCTCTTGTGAGCTGGACAATGCTTTCATCCAGCAAGCAACACTAATGGCATTGTCTCACAGAAAACAAGCCCTGTATCAGAACACACCCCATCCCTGTGCTCTTCCTATACACACCTCCCTATGGGGATAATGCAAAGTAATTTTGAAGACTGCAAGCTTTATGAAACCTCACACCAAGAGGAGCTGTTCTTCAGATCCTACAGAACACCACCCTGCACATATTGTTTGATGGTTTGGCAGGAAAAAAGGCAAGTGCTCTGGGATACTTTATGTACTCCAGCCTTTTGCACATGAGGTTTCAGAGTGGCTGTTAGTTTTCTTCAGTACTCTTGCTTAGCCAGAAATGGCTTTAAAATAAAACCCATTCAGAGGGGTGCTGTTGTTACCACCTTCTCACGGCCTTTGCTTTGACTTTTTCAAAATAATTCCCATCTGCCTTTTATGATTAATTCATGACTCATGCTGTACTAGCTACTTTCCCTCTGTATATGACTCAATCCTCTATCATCTGCTTTATGCTGTTGTAGGGGTTACTTTAATTTGTATGGATCAACTTATAATTAGATGGAGTTAAGAGACTACTTCTCCTCTCTTTGTCCAGTTATTTAGTATAAACACTAACTAACCTCTGTCTTTGGGATACTTTAAAATTATATTGCTTGGCTTTTTCCTACCATCTTTTTCCCATTGCATTCATCTTACTTTTTAGTAAGAAAATAATATAAATTAAAAAAAAAAAAATCAGCAATCCTGAATAAAAAACCCAAACAAACCATCTTCTCTGTCTTGCTAAGATTAATGTCCTTCTTGTTCCTCTTGCGTGCTTTGGAATCCTCAATGTCAATCAGTCTGATGAGGGGCATGGTTCCTCCTCCCAGCAGCAGAATTGTAAACAGTACTATGATGATTGTTGTTGTCCCAATGAGCTGCCGCTTCTCTATGGGTTCCAAGCCCAAATGGAGGCTGAGGGCATAGGGAATTGCACCACGTAAACCTTATCGGAGAGAACAGTAAATCAATGAAGAGTGAATCAACAGCTGCACTGGTCCTCAGCACCCTGATAACTCAACGGGAATTCTCCATCTTTAAAAGATTTTGACAATCCTATACCATGTCCATTTATCTTTATCATTTGATTACCACCCTGAAATGAATCTCAGCTCTTCAGACACTGTAGTTCAAACTGAAGTTGCTAGATCTAGAAAGAAAAGTAGACTCTTTGTAGAAAAGCTTTAGTTGGGATAGTCCTCTAGCACGAAGTGGAAAGATAACATACCTACTACACTTGGGTGTGAGAATAGTGCAAATTTTCAGTTGAGTTTCACTCCACAGATGGAAAATCAGTTCTTTCCAGAGCAGCCCACACAATTAAAAAGATAAAACACTTTTTCCAGTTCTCCGTATTTTGACCTTTAACTTACCACTAAACCACATGATAAACATCATTTTAGGGGTGATTTTATGATCGCGGAAAAAGTTGAGTAGGTAGGAAAGTGGGAAAATATTCACTGCTCTACCAAACAGAACAAGTACCTGAAAAACAGAAACAAAAGCAAAAGACCATTTGATGTGTTACGTTCACAAAGGCCCCAGTTGCATCTGGTCTGTACCAGATAAAGTGAATACACTCTTCTCACTCACAAGTCTTGTGCAAGTAGGTGTGCTGCTAAACTAACGTTATGAGATCTCTCAGTATAGGTCAATGTGGAATTTAACTTTTTAAACATTTTGTCTGCTTAACTGAAACTAAACCAGACTTGTCACTGACAGAGACCAGACACTACTTTTCCTATAATAAATAAATGAAACCCAAGAGGCATTCCAGGGAGACCAAGAATTACTTTGGGTAATAGTTCTCCTCAGCTCAGCCCCTTTAATCATTCCCTTGGTGCAGCAGCTAAGAGGCAATAATATATTTCTACTGTCTCCCCACGGACCAGTTCCTCAGAGAAAAAGGCCAGAAGCCAAACAAAGAGCCTGTAATCTGGTTCCTCAACACTTCCCTAGGTATGGTATAAAATATACCACAGATTGAAGCACATTTTGAGAGGGGAGAAAAAAGTACTATTGATTTAATGGCAGACGATTAACAAATACATTGAAAACTTTAACTTGGAAAAGCAAAGGTTTTCACAATGGCATCGCTTTTAAGCTCCACCACAAACAGATCTTGATAAGGCAAATATCCTAGAATTAGTCATCAGGATCCTTGAAGGGCTGTGCTGTTTTCCTTTATGAATCACTCCCAAATTATGCAATTTGCATTACGCCTGTGAGGGCAATGCTACATAGAAGGAAGTGTCACACCTTAGATAAAGAAGTTGGGTGCAACACAGTGAGTGCATTCCCCGTGCTGGTATCACTATCTGTAAATTGCAGATAACAATTCTTTCCTTGAACCATGGACTAAAATGTGCTGTGTGCATTGCTGTATGCAACTGAAACACATTCACGTTTCCCTCTTTTGACTCTGCAAAAGAGAACGTACTTTTCATGTCTATATTAAACAACTGTAATAGCAATAGATGTAGGTAACCTCTGTGAAATGTAATTCAAAGTGCCACTACATAAAGCTACACTGAAATAGAGAATGAAAGGAAAAGAATTAAGAATGGAATTCCTTAAAGGAGGCTGCTGAGAACAAGAAAAATAATTTCATGCTATTAGTAAGAGTTAACTTTGTGCAATATATGAAAATATAGAATTATTTTAATGAAAACCCATAAAACATAACAACTATTCTAAAATATTTTAAATGTAAGGTGTTTCCCTCCTCCCCAATATAAAAAAATGCATTTAAACAAGAATGGAATAAAATAAATACCTACTATGCACCAGATGACAAAAGACACTTCAAACTTGTGAGGAAAACTAAAAATTGACAGGCCAAGAAATGCAAAAACACATGTTTCTAGAAAAAAAAAAAGAGAAATCACATCTTAAATAAACAATTCTATAAAATCTTTTCTACTCCTAAGTTAATACATACCGTACATAAAATAATATTTCCTGACTTTTGAATGCACAAAATAGGCACAAGTGCCAAAGGCCAGATGCTTCCACTCTCACTGCCAGTAGACAGCACCTTAGTCTGGGTGCGTAGGCTTTTTTCAGCTGTAAATTACTCATGAGTAGGAACAAAACTAGCAAAAGCTTGTTCTAAAGACTGAGGAATTTTTTTTACTTGAGGAATATAGGACAAGCTGCAGAACACAAGCTACAGGAGTGACTACTACTAACTTCTGTGGCTTTGAATCAGATTCTACATAAAACTGAAATGTCAGGCACAATCTCATGTATTCCAAGTTGAACACTATTATAAAGTATTCAATTCATTAAGTTCTTACAAACAGCAGTAATTCATTACTTTCTTTGTAATAAAATACTGCACTGTATGATCTAACAACCCTTGTATATTCTAGTAACCTCCGGAAGTGATGTTTGCAAACCTGAAATAGTACCACCCCTGTGCAATAACAGTAATCCAAACATTTTATTTCCACAGCACCAACCTATTACCATCAGAGAATCGCAGAGCGAAGATGTTTGTCAGACTGCTGCTTTCCTAGTAAGGTAGGTTCCTTGTCATAAAAGCAGGTAAAAATAGGAAGGTTTTGGACAGACAGTAGCAATAACTGAGTTACTGCAGCGTAAGACATTGTTTGGTCATGCTTTGGGTACTGGCTACTTATATTTGTATGTTCAAAACCTGCTGCAAATGTGTACGAAATTGCACAGTATCTTAACTAACTGCTTTACAGTGACTTGAATGAACACCTGCTTTTTTAGCATTTGTAATAGATTAAGACCAAACCCTGATACGCTACTGGTGCCCTGGTAATGAGTGGTTAAGTTTAGTTTGTAGCAAGGCCACTCCCTGACCGTGTTCCAAATGCATCCTTCTGCAAACAGAACAAAACACGTTAATGCCATCCCCTAAAAACCAGGGATATATCTGTAATACAGAAGCATGTAATTTCTTTGAAAGTTTGGCTTGTAAAAGGAAACAGAAAGGCTATGGGACTCTGAGCTGCTTGTATCACTACTTCCAAAAACAACTTCTCAAGTCGTGAAACTATTGTTTTCTGCAAGTAGCTTTTTATATCCAAAACAATTTAAAAAATACAGCTAAAAATCCATCTCCTAAAACTAAAAATAGACCAGAGGAATACAGGAGTCGGAGATCTCTATTTGGTTATCAGTCTTGTGGCAAATCTTAGCAGGAGCTGGGAGAGGGAGATTTACTGTATGCTTTATCCAGCATGGCAGGAAAGGTGACCTTTGATTGCCTTGCAGCCTCCACTATTAGGAATTCTTCTCTTAAAGACGCATATCACTGACATACAAATGGCTAGAAGAAAATTCACACCTTTGCTGGTTCCATCCAACACATCATTTCAAGCAAATAAGACTTTAAAATATTAATATTAGATATATACCAAAGGTAGCACCTACCACACATGAAAGCAACAGTTCTCAGTGTCTGCTGCATTAAAATCTGTGTAACGGGGGACAAGTTGTGGTGTGTATAGTGAGACATCACGATGCCAGAGAAGAGGATTGCCATGATACCTGTAGATAAAAATGTGGCAGTCAACAGAAGAGGAACAGCTTGCACTCTGCAAATATTTGTGTTTATAGCCCTTACTAACGCAAAAGCTTATGAAGTATTAAGTTGGGGTATCTACTCCCATTGTTATTCAGACTGGTCTCATTCCACTGGCCACATTAAATACTAGGAGGGCTAGTATAGGTCATTTGCAAGCTAGAACAAATCTCTGTTATGTCATCTTTTTCCATAAAAGTGAGGGAAATAAAAAGCCAATTCTTGAGTGTTTTTTCCTGCTTTTTCACTCTCCTAAGAGGTAGAGAGATGAGATCAAAATAAGAATAAAAACAATTTAAGAATAGTGGGCTAGAGAACTATATTATACAGTTCTTCCAGAATAGTATGCCATCCCTTCCTACCCGCTGATCAGCCAGGCCCAATCGCTCCACCAGAAGCAGAATGAGACCAACAGGGCAATACAGTGCACCGCATCTAACACCATAGAAAAATTAGGAACAAATAGCAGACACAAGTGTCCCTCCAATTTTTATCAATCTCAGAATCAGAAAATCTAATGAGACTTGAGAATTCAGCGCAAAAATTACCTTTGTAGGAATCATAGTCATTTAGATTGGAAAAGATCTTTAAGATCATCAAGTTCAACCATAAGGAAGGTACAGTCTGATACGCAGTGCCTGCAAGGAACACTACTGTGCAGAATGCCCTTTGCCTCCAGCAGAAGCGGTCGCTAAACAATCTGCTACAGGTTACTAGAGAGATTAAGCTCAGCTATTAGCTATGAGAAAAGCCACCAAATTTTCCATTATAGAGTTCAGTTGCCCTAATGACATGCACAGCTTGGACAGAGGTACAGCAACTGACATCACAGGCCAGAACAGCTACCTCAAATTTCACTATATTTCACAAATCTTTGATTTATTTTAGGGATTTTTCCATCTACCTTGCTTCCCAGCTCTTGGCTATTTATGGGGAGAATCTGAGTTTCAACCTATTTTGCTAACTGCTCAAGACATATCACAGATGCTGTCAGCTGTTCACGGGGAGCTGGGTATCTTAAAGGAAATTTTAAGCATTTCCACAGCTTCTGCATAGACTTACATGTGCAGAGGATGTCATTTGAGGTGATGGTTAGGATTGCGGAAAAATTTAGCAGTCCATTTGAAGAAAAACTACAGCACTCATTATGAGGAAATAACTGACCAAAATTGACAATATAACCCAGAAGAAATTAACTGCACGGTACGTCTCGAGAGGACAGGATGACATGTGGGAGTACGCCTGCTTTGCCCAAAACAGAGGAAGTTTAAAAGGCTGGAAGTATTTGGCTGGAGCTACATGCCCAGGAGTGGCCCTGATGAACACAAATGGAAGGATTAGAATAGCTGAGTTACACTCAAAAGAATCCTTTGTCTGAAACACAGAGGTGACCTGACTAAGGTCATTTGAAGTTTCTATTTCTCAACAAGTCATTCTTGAAGGCACCTGAGCAAACTAGAGAGGTTGTCTTCAGAAATAATATGAGAAAGAACCTTTATCATCCCGAGAGTAACTCACTAGGAATCTTACTGTAAATTCTTTTTCATTGTATACCAACATACAGGTGTGTTGGCTATATAATGCAATGGCACTGTAATTCTGTAATGTTTTATAATAATTTTTATATTCATAAGCAATATAAATTAGAAGTAGAAAAGGCCACATGCTGAGACCATCCGGTATAATCTCTGCACAAGGCAAAACTTGTTTTTACAGTAATACAAATATTTTAACATATCAAACTACTTGCTCAGGCTTCATATAGTTTCATTCTCCTACATATGTGTTAACCTATACACACATACAGAGTAGTTTTGGATGCAAATAGGCAGAATGGAATCTTTGCATTAGCATTAAATATGTCAATTGTGTAACTACCACGATTATAGGCCACATCTTCATATATACAAAAAAAATACAACTCCACCAACATCAGTGAATGTGTGCTGATACACAATGCTACAGATCTATTCCAAAATATTCACATTAGCTCACATGTATATTTCCAGAAAGTCTGATTTCACACCTGCAGATCATTCACAAGAAATCTAGTCCTGCTACTACTCCTCACAAACTTGTAACATTCTTACACAGTCCAAGTTGTAGAGCAAATATATCTTTGAATGCACTTAAAAAGAAAGAAGAAGGAAGAAAAAAAAGAACAAAGCAGATTCCTTAGCTACTTGAATTATACTAACTTTGAGAAAAGAGTTAGGCAGCTGACTGTCCTAAAAAACCACTTAAATCAGCAGATGTCAGAGACATTGGGCATTCAGCAGAACTGGACCCTGTCTTTGTACTTAATTCTACAGAATGATGGAAGAAGTTCACCTGTAAGCCTTTTCTCCTGACCTTTGGCAAAACATCTATGCAGTATTCAGAGATCTATACAATAGTCAGTAGTTCCAGCTGTTTTCCCCAATAGCACTGAAGGACAAGCAGAAAAATGCCTACAGGGTAGTAGGCTGGACATCATCTAAGTTAGCTGACGTGGCTGAGGTCTACAGCGTGCAGCTGAAATGTTAATTCTCTTAGGCAGAGCTAACTGGGGAGAATACTGGTATTTATTTACAATGGCTAACTAATGCTTACGAAAACTGCAATTACCTTTTCTATACTTTTATAACATGAAGTAGAGAATAAGTTTGTCTTTAAAGAAAGTCAAAGTTAAAAGCAAGAGCACAGGTTAAATGAGAAAACATGTAAAAAAGCAGAGGCTCTCTTAGACACAAATACCTGCTCCCTAAATTTATCAAAGAAACTTGCACATACTGATTTTGCTACTCACCTGAGAGTGAGATACCTTCTGCAAGTCCATAAGGAAGGTAAGCAAAGATAATCATCATCCCAAACTCTAGGGAGGGTGTCTTCCTTAAATCAATGTGCTTTAGCACGTATACATGAAAATGTTATGGAACAAGTAAGTAAAAATAAATTAAAAGAAAAATGTAAATCTGTGTAATTCCATTACAAAACAATGATCATGCTTAATGTACTTATCTGCTGAATAGCTAATAAAGTCTACACACTGGCTTTTGACTCAAGTACGGAGAGATTAATAATTTCTTATGAGGAGTGTTTCTTACAGAAGCTACTGCTGGTAGAAGTCTATCAGAATGGACAGACTGAGAGACAGGAAAGACCTGCTACTGATGTACCTATACAGTACTGATAACAACATGCCAGATTGTTTGTTTGGATCTAGAAGAGCCATTTTGCTACACGTTCAGTCTTTGAAATCTCTGCTCCAAAACTACTGCAGAGAATTCATAAAGAATCATTAGTTAGGGCTATTCTAAAAATAGGAGAAGAAACAGCAAATTAAAATTGATAGCTCTCATGTTTTAACAAAAATAATGTACTTTTGATACTCAAGATATTTAAAACTTACTTTACATTTGTAGTCATAAGTGTGGACATTTGTCAAAGGCTGCAAGTTCTGCTTTGCATCTCATGTACAGTTCTGCAGTAGAGCTGCCACGTGCAAGCAGATTTTGTCTCAGACATTGCTTCCATGCTTGGTGTGGCAGATAACAATCTCCTCTGTTCAGCCACTAAACTTCTACTTACTTTCAAATGGACATGACAGATTTGCAGTAATATTAACAGTAAGGAATATTCCTTCAACCACATCCTTGCTTTAACGCTTAAAATATTCCACCTACCATCTTTGTTAAAATACAGAGGATTAGATGCCTGTGACGTGGAAGTTCACATTCCTACTGGGTCATGAACCAGCAACAACTTTCAATTGCATTTATCTGCTGGCAACTAATAAGAGATTTCCTTTGCTGCATTGAAATTCTGCGTGCTTAGGGTAAATCCAGTACTTTGAGGCACAAATAACTGTAATAGGGCAAATAAGCTGCTTTTCTCTTTCTCTTAATATCATCTATATATCAGTGAAAGAAGTGTTGAACATCTGGCTCCCTCTGTTGTTGTGATGTATGGAAAAATTTTAAAGTTCACGGAATCAGGCTAACGAAGGAAGAGAGGAAATATGTCTGTATTTAATCAAACACTCCGTTCTCGTTATTTACAAACAAAAGCGCTTAACAGTATGTCCCAGATGACACGAATAACTACGGTACAAGCCTAGCACAAAAGACTACCTACAGTGAAGTCAGCGTTAACATTAAACAAGCTCTGAAAAGTAACAAAGGTGTCTGACTTACAACAAACATCTTCCTTATCTCAGCAGAGAAGCTTCTGGGTTGTTTAGCAACCAATTCATGGAAGTGGAAGAGGCAAAATATAACTCAACGTAAAGCCAAACAGAACAGTAGCTGTGTTCAGCTGCCTGAATACGATACATAGGGACAAATGAGCTGTCTGACTCAAAAGCCCTCAGGAAAAACACCTTTTTTTTTTCTTTTTAATTAACTGCTTTATGTATGTGAAAAAGGAGCCATATGCTTGTAAAAATGGACCAGTATTGAAACGGAATTAATGTATTTTGAATTTACAAAATAATTACCATATTTTATAACACTCTAATGCATGTAATACAAGCTACTATGCAGCATTTCAGACCTTAATTATGTTCATAAAAATTTGATGCAACTTTTTAATGCACACCCATGCACACTAGCAGAACAACAAAATGAGCATGAGAAAATACTCAGTCAACAAAATAATGTCTGATAAGAAATACCCGCTTTGAAATGCTGGAGAAGGTGGGAAAGAAAAATACGACTAGAATGCTGAAGTTCACCAATTTATACATGCATATCCCCAAAATTAAAAAAGGATATTAATGCAGAAATAAGACCAGTAAGTGTGCCAAGAGCTGCAGAGCCAAAGAACATCTTAAGAAAGTATCCCAGTGCCTGTAGAAAGGTTTGCCATCCACTTACATCTGACATATTTTCTCTTGTCAAACCTTCTGCCGTGCTAGATATAATTAAAAAATAAATAAAAAGAAATGGTTATAAATTCTAAGCCTGCATCCAAAAATACCAAACATCTTTTGATAATAACAACAAAAAAAGACCTCAATTTCTTTGTTGCTACCACTCTTAAAAGGCTTTTACTGTGATATATATAACAAGAGGAATGTCAAAAGATGTTAAATCAAGTCTTAGTGTAATCCCCAAAGGGAAACCTAATTCTGCTAAAAATCTGGAAATCCAGCATTGCTCTTCTGAAGAAGCCCCAGAATGGCGTAAATAGGCTACGACAATGCCCAGTATGAAAAAACAATTTTCAAACTTTGAAAAGGAAAAGAAAACACATTTTGCAGTGGTAAAAATTCTGGGCATGAAAAAGGAGAGAGACAGATCATGTGATCCTTAGAGAAGAACAAATGAACAGAAAGACCTCTCATCAAATATTTAAGTGTAGATGAGAGACAAGAAGGTCACTGAATTAAAACAAAGCAGCTCTTAGGAGGGAAGGGGACAAATCTCTTTGAATTTCAGGACTACATTTTGCAGAAATCCATGCAAAGAAGACATGGATTCTAACTAGTGTTCCTTTTCACTGCTGTTAGCCTTCACGGTCTTCCACAAAAGAACCACGACTATATTAAAAGCAATTAGTTAATTGCAAAATTACTCTAATTTCACTACCTCCTTAGTATATCTACTCCTTCTATACATTCATAGTCACATCTGTTGACTTCAGCAATAACATGAAGATTTATCTATATTTTTTTAACTCTTTCAGCCCCAAAGAATTATCATGGGCAAAGGGTCAGGATTTTGTATGTTCTTCCCTGTGATAGCCCCAACAGAAATACAAGACTATTGTACTACACACTGAAGTGTTACTCTGTGTATAAGCCAATGATACAGGAGACAGAGCTGCGTATTTGGCAAGGTAAATATTTTTGTGCAAGCCTGAAAGGACCCATGTTGGTTTTCTGTTGTCAGGACCCTCAGACGGAAAGAGAGCTGGTAAACGTATGGACTTAGAAAGCAATCAGTGAGATGAGGCACTGAGGTAGTGGTAATAAGACATCCATTTACTGTCTTCTGCCTATGCAGTTTCTGTTATGGATTGCTTTTAACAAAGAAGGATCATACAAAATTCAGCTTTACACCAGAAACACATAATTTGTTCCAAATGGAGATGTAAGAATTAATGTGTATCTGAATAACTAAATAACAGGAAATAATGTGGTTGCTGTTTCCATAAACACATGTAGTTCAAATGCACTTACTTGGTCAAGACAATAGAGACTGCATCATTGAGAATGCTTTCTCCAAAAACCAACATGTTAAGTACAGGATCCACATTGAGGGCATTGAAAATGGCAATAGTAGCCACAGGGTCAACTGCAGATATTAAAGAGCCAAATGCAAAACTGGGAAAACACAAAACAAAAAAGAAAACTAAATGAAAGAAAAATATATACCTAGTAAATTTATATGAACAACTAGTAACAAAGCTGTTATGTGTTACAGTTTCTACACAGTGAAGTGTTATGCTTTCTTCCCATCGTAAGAACTTGAAGTGACAAAAGGGAAATTTTTGTTTTTCATTTACTGATATACCAAAGAGAAAAGCTGTTGTCCAGCTGGAAGAGATGTTGGAGAAATATCTATCTCCCAGGTCTTAACAACAGCATCAATGTCTTACTCCAACTAAATAAGAAAAAGTCAGAGGAATGGGAAACCAAACAATTTTACACACACACTCAAACTATGTGTCATACATGCATAATGTTACCTGTTCAGGAGTACTAGAGAGGAACATTTAAAGGGAACTGCTAAAACTTCATTACTTTGGAATCCAAAGACAGACAAAACAGAGGCAACGGAACTGCTCAGCTGTGTAAAGTCAAACACTGTAACTAAGTAAGGAAGATTTTTGCTGTTCGTGCATGGTTTACTTGTTATGTTTCTTTCATGGATTTTAACAGAAAACTGCTGTATTGGCTATACAATAAACAAACAAACAAACATCCCAAATAAACCAGGAATGAACTTTATTTAATGGTAGAGTGGTGTACTCCTAAAAAACTGATTGGATCCCTTGCCAAATTCTTGAAAAATCTACATTGTTGATACTGAAAACCTAATTCTATCTTTTAAGAGAATATCTGCACAAGGAAGTTATACCCTTATCATACGTACTAATCATATCAACTCTCAAAGTTTACACATTTTAATTTTAAAGGTTAGCTTAAAAACCCAGTATCTTTTCTGTCTAGAAAAATCACTGAGCACAGAATACTATTTGGAAATAAGAGTGTAATAAATAGGGTTTAGAAGTGTTCCATCTATTTATTAGTTTCATACACCATGTTGAATCTAAGCAATCTAAACAATAACCAGAAGAGCTGGCCAACTCCAGTGCATTTCCCATACACAGCTATCTTGAAGAATGCTTCATTTCATACACTATACCATTACCCAAAAAGCTTACCTGTCTGTCATGTTGAGTTTATAAATTACATCAGCCTGAAAGAATAGGTAAAACATAAAAAGATCACAATCAACTGTCTTTGTCTGCTGTTTTTAAAAATGAAAGTATTCATCAAATCCTACGTTCGTTACCATGAAAAAATCACAGTAGTGATATTACCCAGTCTAACACTGCCCTCCAACAATGACCTATTGCTACAATTCTGGTCACCCAAAATTAGGGAAGACCAGATGAAACTGGAACACACACAGGTGAGTAAAGTAACTAAGGCATTCAAAAGATTGGAGTCTGAGAGGCAAAGAGGAAACTAGGGATTGTTTGGCCTACCAGAATGAAGTCTGAGAGAAAATACAATTGTCTATTTCCATATCTAGTCAATGGGGAAACACCAAAGCAGAGAAGCAAAAAAATTATAGACAGAAGAATAAATAAATTTAATACTGGAAATTAGAAGATGGCTCTAGAGAATACAGGTTTTGGAACAGCCTTCCGATAGGAAGATTGAGTAAGTAATAAAAAATGGGAAACTCAGCTCAAGTCTTAATTGATTTTAACATGGAGCATGCTATGTCTGCGGATGACATTGCCTCTGTGATAGCAGAGAACTGGACTTTGTGACCCAGGAACGCACCTTCACTATATTTGTCTGCTCTTGAAAAATGCACTTTAAAAAGCAAGCCAGATAACCTTAAGTGCTTCAAAGCAGTTATTCTTACCTGGCCCAGAAAATAAATTCCTCCACCTACAATGAAAGCTGATATTGCAGTGCCAAATACAGAAAACAGAGTGATGGAACCGATGTTCTGAAAAAAATTACCCTGGAACGCAATAATAAAGTAGGTAAATCAGTGAAAATTATCTGAGGGGAAAGTCACATTTGGGTTTGCAGTTAAATAAGATTCTGATTCACAAATGGGTTTCCAATAGCAAAGCTTCATTAGTTTGTTTCCAGGTACCCCAGGACACACACCATCTGCCTAAAGAGCTTGTTCTCTTGAGGACAACAGCAAATCCCTCTGATACGCAGGAGAGGAGGGTCAGTCTTGTACCCTAGCAACAAACCAGTCCTCTGACAAACAGCTGGATATTCGCCAGCACTTTGACACATTCCTCACCTGACAGAACTGTAAACCAATCCATCTGTTGTAGACAGGGCATGTGAAAAAGGCTCGTAGACTTCCCAGTTGCTCATCCATTTCTTAGGTTGTGATTTTGTATGAAAAAAATCTTCAGTGACAGTACAAATTCACAGTATTGCTGTCACTCACTGCTCACTCCCTCCCCTGCAGCACAGCTCAAGCAGAAAGGCAGCACAAGGGAGGACCAGAAACGCTTCAGCCGGGAGCTCACTGTGAGCAACGACTGTGGAAACACAGGCTGCCAGGCAAAGGCTGAAAACCCTTGGAAACATTTCTCTCCTTAGTTAAGGTGACCCCACCTTTCCCATTCTTTCCAATTTTAGCTCCTTCACATCAGCCCTTGTACAGCTCTGATGAGGTAAGAAACCTCTCCAACAAAGGAAAACAACCTCTGCGCAGTACGTAACAGCATGCCAACGTTCAGTTACCAGTAACAAGCTACATTCCCTGCATTCTGGCTTGAAGAGTCTTAACTTTTGCATTCTCAATTCCCTGATGATTAGTATGACGGAATTTAATGCAATTATTCTAAACTTCATGAAGATAACTAAAAGCGGAATGTTTTCCAAACAAAACCTCAACATGGAAATTGAGTGTCTGTCAGTGACTAACCTTGTGCAAGGAATATCCAGATTCAAATATAATAGGTGGAAGCAAAAGCAGAAAAAACATATTTGGACGAAACATTTCTTCTTCCTGCAAAAAAAAAAAAAAAAAAAAAGGTAGTATAATTTCAAGGATATCATAATTATTGAAATAACATCAAATCTTCCAAAAGGGCAACGATTTAAAAATAAAACAAAAAATGTTGTAAAATGAAAATGGCATTAAACTTTCTCCCTTCTTATTACAAATAAAAGACTGAAGGAATAGTAAACTACTCCAGGGCTGCTACTTCTATGGGGGTTTTTTAATCCAGTGATAGAAATTCAGCTGTTGCTTATTTAAAATTACCATCTCCAAATAAGCTGCACAGATAATAAGTTCTTTATAGCAAAGGAAAAGTCTTTCTGTTTCCACAAAAAGTATTCTCATTTTATCCCACAGTCTCAAAATCTGTAAAGACTGTCAAGGAACAGTAATCTCTTGGCCACTGGTTTGAACAGAATCGGGGTTGATCGCAACCAAGCACAGTTTCACCAGAAAATTCATCACCTGACATGAAGAAATCAGATCATCACCTTAGTACACTTGCAAGTGAACAGGCTCAAGATATATACCACTCTTAGGAGTCTGAGGCTTGATTCCTCCTGGCAAAAGTAACTTATGACTGTAATTCAATGGTACTATTCTGACGGTTCCTTTTTACCATCAGAGTGATATAAATGAACCCTACCGTGAAGTAAGATGTTATTTTTTGGTGACCATACTCTTTGTTGCCTATCTCATCCCTTGGCTAACACTGCTTTACAGACTTATACCCACAAACTGGCGTGCTGTTATTTTTTCTGCTGGCAGACTAAGCACTGAAGGTAAATTAATAAGGGCTGAACGTGCCTCTCGCTCTTTACCCACCAAGCTTCCTCCTGGTTCCCACAGTTCTGAATACAGCAGAACTTGTCACCTTTGTAAGTGATGCTTAATTTGTTTAAATCCAGGTTAAAAAGCTGATTGACTGTTCTGTTAAAACACCAGCTTACAAAAAAGAAGTACTCATCTCTTTAAAGTCTCATTCCTGTCTGTACCAGCGATAATCATCTTAAAGGATTTGGGTGACTTAGAAAATAAAACTCATCCTTTATACTGAAATGCTCCAGTCCATTATTCTGCATGTACATTTCTGTACATCGATGGCTAAGACTACCTAGCTTCTGTCAATACAGTACCTGCGCTACAAAAAAACCCCATACCTGATTAATTACGCCGTTTAAAAGCCCCTGAAAGCAGAGCTGGACGAGGAGGTGAGAAATAATTAACAAGAAGGACTGCATTTGTGCTGCATTGAAGCAGAGACCAGAAAGTAAAATATGAGCACTGTAATTATCAGCCACGCAAGGCACCAAGAATCACCGGCAAGTACAAGGTGCACTACGATTTAATAAGGCATGATTGTAAGAAATTATATTATGAAGTTCTTAGGGCAGGTATATGATCCCAAATTTGCTTTGTGCATGGATATAGCCTGCAGTTAAACATTCCATTTTTTTCCATATCAGATAAACAGCAATTCTCTAGTAAATTTAAAACCATTTAAGATCATTTTATAAAGTACATAATAATTATTGATTAGAATACTTCACATCTGAAATTATGATAGCCTATGTTAAAACCTGAGCTTTAATACAGTGAAAGTAACTTAAATAAGCAACTAATAATGTGATGCCTGTGACCCTTTACCTTAGCTGATAATGCAAGTGACTGGACACAACATCCCCAGTGCTTCCCAAGATTTGACCAACGCTTACCAGAAATAACTCTGTAATTCACCAGCTATGATCAATATTTCTTATGTTTATAGAATTAGTGCTCAAATCAGAGCATACTTTAAGCTTTCTTTTTTCTTCTTACGTACGTGATCTTCTTCAGATTATTTTATTTAACCAGTAAGAAGCTATTTTAAAATGCTGATTTTGTGGTTGGTTAACTGACTTCCAATTTTAGTCAAACCCAGCTGACATGAATCAGGAGTGAAAAAAAACACTAACTAGTGCACCACCCACTGTTTCTAATAAGTAAACAGTAAAAATGAAATATCACAACATGACTCTTGAACTATGTAATTGCTTAAATGAATGTAGACATAATTAGTGTAGTTAGCTGACAAAAAAAAAGTGTAACATGTAATTTAAAAGCTATACCTTATTGAAAATCTATGCATTTTAATCTATTTCAACTAAGGAGAAAAAAAAAATCTTTTAGGGAATAACTGCCAAGAAATATTAAGCTGCAAGCTAGGATTAAAATTCACTACTCAGACCAAGATTTTCAGCTTGCTAATATAAATCCTGTTTAGAACTGGCAATTCAAATCACTGTGATTTCAAACAGTTCGCTGATCTAATCCTAATAAACTGCTTGAGCCTACGAAACAAAATCACAATGTAAATACTGCAAGATTTTAAATTAAAGCAGGAACAGTGAGGAGTTCATTGCTTTGACGATATGGATAAACTGTAGCAGGCAAAATCCTTGCTTCACTGTAGACTTCACCTCTTGGAGACACTTCTGCCAGGATTCCCCCTCCTTTGGGAAGTCTCTGTAACTCCACACATGCACAGATGAGACCTTACAGCTTAACATACTAATTCAGGTTGGAGGGGATCTCTGGAGGTCTCTGACCCAAGTCCCTACTCCAAGCCCCCCAAAGCAAGGCCAATCAGAGCAACTTCAGCTGCTCAAGGCTTTATCCAGCCAAGTTTCGAATATCTTAGTGAATGGAGATTTCCACAATCTCTCTGGTCACATGTTTCTATGTTTGGTTGCCATCACTGTTAACATTTTCTTCTTACTATTTAAGTCTGTAAAGCACCGGGCATGACAACAAGGACAACCTTCTGCACAGAAGCTTTGCCTGTATTTTCTACTGGAAATAAAGCTCAAATCATGTTTCCATTGTCTCAGCCAGCATGAAAAATGCTGCTGCTTCAGGCACGCTGGTTTTGGTAGTCTTTCCACAAGACGCAATGGAGTACCCAAGAAATATGCCATGCTGAATGGATTGCTTTGTGAACTGTCTGTTCTCAGCACCGCAATTTGTGGCAGTTTTAAGTACAAGTAAATAAAATAAGTAAACAGCATGACTTTCAGCACAGCTATTCTGAAGAAGTGCTCCTTTTTACCTCTGCGAAATCTACGTCAACATCTTCAGGTAAAACATGTTACTTTACAACCTATCAAAATACATTTTTTTCTATGAAAACACCTACAAAATTAACTCAAAAAGAGGAAGAGGACTAAATACAGCCAAAAAGTGTACAAGACAAATAACTGAATTGCTATATTTTTTACTGTAACTGATCCTGAAGATGTCCAGTACCTTCTTCGACCATGTATCTAACAGGAACAGATCTGGTACCGTAAAAAGAGTTACTCAGGGAAAAAAAAACGTTGTGTAAAAAATCTTCAGCAGGATCAGGACCTCAAATGGGTTCTATTATATTAAAAACTACCAAACTTTGTCATCAAGTATAAAGTACATAAGTTTTTGGAAATTACATCTAAGGAAACTAATATAACAGTCTTATTTTAAACATTTAAGGATTGTTCTACAACTGAAAATTAATTGCTTCAAATATACCTTCCAGTTGGCCAGCTTCTGAGCCTCTATGATTTTTATAAAAGCTCCCATAAGGATACCTAGGAGAGAAAGAGATAACATCCTGAAATTTAAAAAAACTCTCAGCCAACAAAGTTTTAAAAGTGAAAACAAGGCAAAACATAAAGCAGCAGGTCTTTCATTCCTAAATCACAAAAACACAAAGTGGTTTTGGGTCCAATATGTGACAGTTTCCAGCGTGTTACATAATTACATGGCTTCCCTACACAAAAACTTGTCACTTGGGATCTCCAAATATGGAATATGCATATTGAGACCACGGTGCTCATTGGTTCATGAAGGTAACAGGTTTAACTACTCAAAGCCACTTCTCATCTAAGCTGCATTCAAATAAAATTCAGCCTTTCTTGCTAAAGAATCAGGAAGTTATGAATTAGATATCTGTGTGATAGCACAAAAACTTAATGTAACTTCAACATTATTTGCAGTGTTAACACAAGTGAAAACAGTCTTCTCTAGGGAAAGGAATTTTGCCTTCATGAAATCATAGCACTTGCTGGCAATGAAGTATGCAACAAATTCTGATCAGGGTGGAGACACTGTCAGAACTATTTCCCAAATGAATTACACATAAGTCATGTAGAAATACTAATTTGAGTATAAAAGAACTTCATCAAGGGTGCTGCAAACTCAATGACTAAAGGTTATTGTGTTCTTTCCTCCTATACATCTTCAAACAAATACGACAGAAAACTGAACTAACAAAATTCCTTCTGAAAGTCATGAAGATAATTCATGAACTGTCACTAATTGCTTTCAAGGAGTTACAGGGACTTTGTCTTTAGTCAGATCTGTGTTTCTGCACAGCTGTGTTTTATTATTTACAGAATGAGAAAAAGAGGTGAAATACACTCAGTGAAAGGTAAAAAGTGGCTGAGAAGCTTAAAGTATGCTTTCCTGTAACTCATGTGTTTTTATTCTCTCATGCTGCAGCTATCAAAAGAGTCTTACAAACAGCATCATGTGGATTACTCCTGATGGATGTGTCATACACACAAAGCCATGAGGCTTAAGCCTTCTTTCATACAAAAATATGTGAAGGTATTAGTCCCAGGGGATAGAAATAATTGTTCCATGAAATGGTTTATATGGAAAGGAAGAACAAAACATTCATGAAGAAACATCAAAGGTCTGCTGGTCTTTGAAGGAGGCCAGAATGCAGATACAGCCTCTCACATGCCATATAAACACAGTACTAACAGTCAGGCTTTCCATTCTGGGATGGAAGCTGTGTCAGAAGCCAAGGACTAGAACATTTCTAATTTTTGCAGAACAGTGACATTGTTTTCAACTGGTACAGGCAGTACTTGTACCACTTAACAAGAAGTTTATGTGGGCAAAAAAACAAACCACAACAACCAGAGCCTACACATCTGAAGGCACAGACTTCAGGAAGTGTACTTTCTGAACAAACTTTCAGTATTTTATTAATTAGTATTGACAGCCTTCACATAAAACTATGTTTAGACGGGATTTAAAAGAAAAGAGAATCCCTTAACTCACTTCTGCTGAAGTGGAAGGGCTCCAGCACAACTTTCTGAAACTGGACCTCTGTGAGCAGGCCAACCATGGCCTGTGGGCTACAAGCTGGGCATCCCTATCCCATGAGTCTCAATCTCTTTTTTAGAGGAAGAGCTAATCACAAGCTGAGCCTAACAGAGTCATGAACAGATGAGGTCCTTTCACAATATCAAGTTAAATAAACCACAATATAAACGTAAGGGAACAGCAGAGCTTAAGGGAAAAGGACGAGCCTGAATCATACAACTTACACTTTTATATAGCACGTTACACAGCTGCATATTGCACACAAACAGTACTACTAAACACAGATCATGCTAAGCAAGTCATAAAAGAGAGCTGCACAAAATAATGCATCACCAAGAGGGTTTAACAACAGCAGAATCAAACTTTGACTCTGGGTTTTGAAACCTGTCCCACACATCTTTATAAACTACTCTTCTTTTATTACTATATTAATGAACACAGTTTTTGTTCAGCTGGTTCCATCTACTAAATCAGGTAGATCAGTTTTGTCCAGGGGCTAACTGGAAAGCTAAGCCTGTAAGAGTTAATCTAAATCGCATTCATTTGAAAATGTTACAGAAATTTTCTTATTACGACCAACCTTTATTTTTCCTGAGAACATGTTAAAACTCAGTAACAAATCAAAGAGAATAGATTTTCTGGCAACTATTTTTATCAACAAAATTCCAGTAACTTTTAAGGACAAAGATCAAAATATAGCCTTAGAGAATGCACTCCCACCCTGTCCACCAGGAGAGCAGCATGCCCTAGAAACTGTAAAACAGAAGCTTCTGAACAGCTTAGACAATGGGAGGAAAAACAGTAATGAAAATCATATTTATCATCTCTGCTGCCATTTTTATTAGCCTTCAATAACTGCCCGAGAACATTTGCTTAATTTACAAGTCAAAACAGGACATACCTCACTTCTGGCACCGCTAGCAAAACTGGATACTTGAAACTCAAGCTGTGCTCTTGCAGCTGTGTAGATCATTACCAGTAACAGAGGTTCACTGACCAGCAATTAGCTGGCAATTCCAATGATTATACAGATGCCACGTCCTGTCAACAGAGCTGACAGTAGTTTAAATATGACTGAGTCAATAAACTAAATAAATAAGGCTTAAGTGACACTGGACATCTGTCAGCTGGGTTGCTACTCTCCTGACTTCATGGAATCGCATTTGCTGATATCATCTTGTCCAGTTTGGGAGGCACACTACAGCTATGCTGTGGTTCACATCGAAAACCAAACCATGCAAGTTTCCTGTATGCCCTCTGCATGAAAATATAGGAGATGCAATGCTGCTCCTTCTTACCCATCTTGAGTAGTAGTAAGCAGCTCCAGCATGAAAACTTACCACCTTCATGAACAAGCTTTTACTGGGACTGTCAGGAGCACAGAACATACCAGCACAGCTAAAATCCTCGTCCTGCTGCTGAGATGCCAAGAACAAGAAACAGAAAGAGAAGAATGTGCCTCTGCTGCTCTCTGCAAAGCTCAGCAGGAGCAGTGACACAAGCTCACCTAACACCTCAGCTCAGCACTGCCCAGTAGCCGGCTTGGGGCAGAACGTAAGGAAAGACAGCAAAGAAAATCCAAAACTGTGCCAGCAAGAACAATCGATATACTGCTGCATTTTAAATTGGGGATTATGCTGAAATTTAGATTAGCTATTTAGTAACAATGGTAACTAACCTGATTAGAAGCCAAATTAACACCTTTCACCTGTATTTTTGTGTAAGAAGAGGAAGGATACGTAAGGGATAGTAATGTCCTTTTGGAACCCTTCAAGACACTGGAAGATATACTACACAAGACATCTCATCTGTCCACAGCAATAATGTACGAAGGGAAGGAAAGAGAAGTGTGTCAATAGTGAATCAAACACTGCCTGGTTTCTATGGGGATGACAAAGTAAGTCAGGATGATCTGCAGCAGCTCTGATCCTTCTGTGTCATACTATGGCAGACAAGCATAAACACACAAAAGTCTGATGGATGCTGCTCCTATAACGATGAGGTGTGCGTGCAATACCCAGGAAATCCATACCAGCACCGTGACAGATTTCTTACAAGTCTGTCTGTTTTTCAGCTGCATAGAAACACCAAAACTCAAGTAGGGCCTTGCAAGTGAACATCTCTTTAAGCTTCAATACCTTCTACTATGCTAGTAATGTGGTGTGGTCTGCACCAAATAGTTATCTAAAAATTCAGGGAGTCATGCCTGCAAGAAAATATGTTTTTCTTTCTGCTAAGTAACAGCTCGAAGATTTTCTCAATCTAGCACCCAAGATGCAAGATCTCTGTCTTCCAGAAAGCATAAGGTACTGACAAGCACCAGAAAGCTTACTTCCTCCCATTGAGAAATTGTGTGAAAATACAGTTAAGAACTATGAAAAAAAGAACATACCAGCAAAGCCCAGGAGAAAGTAAAAAAATCTACCTGCTCAACAATCCTCCATGCTATGTTAGGATTATAGCTAAGCATCTGTCTTGTTTTGTTGTATTTTTAGAATGGCTGTCAGTGAAAGTGTCACTAGTAACAGAATCAAAAATATCACGCATTCTTGTAAACAAGTTACAGAGACAGCTGAAAAAATGTTGCTGGGATTAGTTAGACCAGGTTCTTTAACCATTATGTTAGATAGTATGTAGAGAAAACAATAGATGTATTTGGCCTGATTTCCTCCTCATTTACACATTTAAATCAGAAGCAACAGCATACAAATAAATGAAATTACCCTAACGTAAAACTACAGGCTTAGGAATACTCCAAATTTAATTCAAATTAAGTAAGCATTTGAGCTTCATTAAAGGTGGTGTTCTTATAGCTCAAGTCATAGGCAGAGCTCTTGTCATGGTACTGCAGGGATAGTTAAGTATCTGGCAGCCCAGGCAAGTTTTCAGGATACAATTACCGTCCCCAGCTGGATTAAAATCACATATAGACATAATTCTACACAAACTAAAACAAACACATGCACCACTTCAAAGGGCAGGCCAGTGTCTCACTGCCAGGGAGTTCTGCAGTATCTTGTCCTACAGTGCATATGCAAAACCAGAGGAAGCTGACAAAGTACTTAGGTGGTGACATCCCTACAGCACGTACGCGTGTCATTCTACTGGGCCAGTCTTGGCACATATGCTCATTTCTTGATTTCTTCTGTTAAATTAATTATAGGAATTGGTTGTTTTCTTCACCACATCCGGTTTGCTGCATCTTTCTCATGATAGTTAACACACAACAGAGCATTATTTCAAGTACAGACTACTGAGAGTCCCTGAATTAAGACCAATTTAACATAAAAATGTCATGGTTACTCACCTAAAGAAACAACAGCCACACTCTCTGGTAAAAAATGAAGTCGGTATTTTATCAATAAATGCACCAATATGATGCAGATAGCTGTGAAGCAAAAAAAAAAAAAAAAAAAAAAAAAAAAAAAAAAAAAAAAAAAAAAAAAAAAAAAA